>CM024185.1:6914760-7084669 GCA_013433145.1 Ascaris suum | reverse complement strand
GGGGAGGGAGGATGGGAGAGGGAGTTAATGACAATTTCTAATACTTCAAGGCGAGATAAATAACCAGGTTGTGCCTATAAGAGAGGCTGCAATTACTGTTTCAGCCCTCATATGTGTTTATTTATTATCAACGTTAATGATAAGCCTTTTATAAAATGACAATCGTCTTAAACTGTTGGCATCATCGTCCATTTTCACCCTTTTCCTAGTGCTTTAATCTTTGTAATTTTTTCGACAGTATCCAACTAAATCAACACGCATATGCAGCATTATTCCACTCTTCCGTTCATCTCTACACCGCTATCATCACATCTGGAAAAAGAGCATCGTTCAATTCAAAGCATATTTCGATAAGTGCAAAGTGATCATGCAACGATCACGGAAACACCGACCTCTAACATGATCGCCGAGTGTGTAAGACATTAGAATTCAATAAAGGAGAGTGTGACAAATGAATGGATCGATGGATATGGCGGCGATGTTGATGTTATCCTTTAAAAGCATCGTTCTTCGTTGCCGAACGACAATAGTGGATGTGCTTATAATCCGATGCACTCGTCTTTGATGGTCCACAATACAATCAATTATCATCGCGTCGACTCCCCTTGGTGCCTGTGTAAACATGAACAATAAATGATGAGCATTTAATTGAGACAAAGCCCGTAGAGTGCCTAATCCACATCGCACATCTCTCTTCCACTAAAACATCATCACTACTCATAATAAACAACTAAGTAACGATTGAGAGAGAATATTCCTCGACTCTCGATAGTACGCCTAACACAAATAAAGGTGTGAAACTTTTAGCGGCAGGTGGTGTGAAATGTCAGTGTAAATGGTCTACCTTATTCCCGTAAAGAGTGTTGATATATGCTGTAAGGATCATGACATTGGTATCTTAACAGCGGAATTCACTATGAAGTGTTATATCTATGCTTATACAACGGATTTCTCCTGGGGATGGTTTTTAAATTGACTATAATAATGGTACTTTAAAAAGGCTCAAATTTTCGGTGATCTTCGTCTTCCTTTTTCGTTAATTAACGTGAGCAATGAATTTGTTGCAATGGATAACTTTTTCAGTGAGCAATGAGTGGCCACGAATAATTTCAATGCATTTTATTTTTTCTTCTCATAATAAAAAAAAAGCAAAAACAACTAAAAAAGACAAAAATATCTGCTATGTATGATATGGCACATTACTATAGTTAGTCGACTTTTTTTCGCTCAAAATTAATTTCTTCGATCAATCAATTTCGTTCTGACAGCTTATAATATATTTCGATGTACCCTTCTGTGCAAAATAATAAGAATGACGTCAACTGAGCACATTTAAATAAAAATTTTCAAGCGAAAATTCATTCAATAAAATTCAATAAAATGCGCAATAAGTCCAACTTTACGTATTGTCGTACATCCTTCTCACATTATGGAACATATCCACTTTCTATCCGAAGACCTCGCAAAATGGCTGTTCGAGGAAAAAACGCTGAAGCATATTCTTCCGTTCGTCTTAATTTTTTTTTAAATTTATAGACATTGATTGATTTCCACTTCTTATCTTCCCACCCGATTTCTCCCTTGGCAAATGTGTTGCTTTCCATACTCATCTTTCTTTCGTCAATTTTAACTGTGGGTAAAGAGGAAGAAATCCCTTAACATTTTGGTCTTAGTATCCAGCGGAGAAATCTAGTCCTTGCCGACCTCTTGGGTGCAAGAATGGCCATCACTGTTACCCAGGTGCACAGCTCTTTCTCGAAAAACAACGATGAAGCAATATGCACGAAGTTGGCACTTCACTAGCAGTGTCATGTCTGTTGTACTGGAAATGTATCCACGTTTCCACATATATCTGAAGTGAGCGAACATCATACAAATTCTTCGTTGGAAATAGTCCTGTGATTTTCAGTCTCAACGCCAACAAGTTTTCATTCACCTGCATTCAGGCAAGAATTTCTATTTAAGGAATATCAAATTGTTGCATTTGGAATAGGGAATATTCAGGAATATCAAGGCAATTTCTGTGCTGAACAAGTCCATATTTCAGGAAATATTTGCTACTCGAATTCACTATTGTACTGACGCATTCGCAAAGGAAACGATAGTGAAGAGCAAATCGCATTAAGTTGCACAGATTAGTTGGAAGAAAAGAACAATGACTACACAGCCAACTCTTCGTCGCTGTGAACCTCACTGAAAACATTTATGCAAAATGCTGAAATTAAATGCTGCGAAAATGGAAAATGCTGGAAAAATAAAAACTTATACGCTGAAGTGTTGAACGATAACATATCATTATGTCAACGGTGCCTTGTCATATTTCACAAAAGTCATGGAATAATCATCATGGAAGTTCCCACTGAGAGATATGAAGAGTGGGACTATCTCAATATTGTTGTCAAAAGAGGCTGTAGATAAGTAGGTAAATTCCTTGCTGGTAATAAAAGACCCGCAACTTCTACCTTTACGACCTCGAACTAGTAGATTGAAGAACTCTAAACGGAATGGTTTTTAAAAATGAGTACATGATCATGTTTAGCTGATACCTTAGAAGAATCAACCTGTAAGTTTCTAAATATCCCTTGAACTATACAAATAATTTCTTTGCGTTCAAATGTCTAATCTAAACGCGATAAAGTGAACGAATAACTGCTTTCTTAGCGTTAATTTATTTAAATCAACAAGCATTTAATGAGCGTTGTGATTTAATACAATTTACGCTTGCATCGTCGATTATGATCATCATGATGAGTGTGATAATCGGTTTGTGTATGTGAAGGATGCAACAAAGAACAACGGTAAGCAGCTGTGTAGCGAGCAATTCTCACTGCGGGATATTATGTCTCGATTACTAGCTAGTTCGTTAGTAGCAGCTATGATTCTACTCATCCAGAGTGCCATCCGTAATACTCATCAGGAAATGTTTCATGCGGTGCCGAATTTTCAGACGAATTCACTCGAATACACACTAAGCTTAAAGGTTGATATTAAACAATTAGCCTTAACGTTGGTATTTTAAAACTATTTGACTGTGTAGTTACATAACCTTTTCCTGGTACAGTTTCATCTTTCACCACATAAACCTGTAATTAGTCCAGATATTTCACGAGCCAGAATCCTATTACCGTTGGCCTCACTATAGTAAACAAACTTAGGCTGCAATATTGGAAGGAGGACTAGAAGGTAGGAGAGATGCTCAAACTTGCTCCTTTATAAAGATTCAAAAAAACCTACTATTTGTACAGATATAGGACCAGATTATTTTCTAATAACACTAGTGCGTTTTTGGGAAATCGATTAGTGCTACCTGTTCTGTAATTTATGAAAAATGTGGAGTACAGAGAGGAAAATATAGCGAAAACTACCAACTTAAAACTATTATCAAATAAACTTTATGATGCTTGTAACTTTTAAATAAGTCTATCTCAGTGCAATGCATTCTCTTATACTTTCCACAGAAAGTTTTATTTGTATCTAATATTACGGTGTAAATGTATTTTTTTATCTTCTAGCAAATACCGGCATGCAAGTGCCAATTAGATGCTATTTTATCGTTGAGCCCTAAGGCGAATAAATGCGGCAGTAGAATTCATCCAGTGCCTAAATGTTGGTTATTGCTCGTTGGAGAGAAATTGCCCACTACCATATCCTAAGAGGGTAAATGGCCTATTGAACAAAAGACAGAAACGATTAGAGCGGCGGGCTGTCGCTGAGACGTACACAAATCATGTCCGCACTCTCAATGCCAACTTCAATTCGTTTTCCCGTAATGTTGAATGCATCGTATAACGGCAAACCAATTACATGTCTTTTTGGGTGCGCCTCGTTCACCAACTTTTACCTTTATCAGCACATATTTCATCAATACTCACTAACTTTCGTCCCTCTACCTTCTTGCAGTCATCGCGGTCGACTTACTAAATAAATACACATTCATAATTCAGGAAGAGCAATCAAACAGCATTACTTATATCCAGCCATATAACATTCCATTAATCTGCATCATACTCCTTGCTCTTATGGAAGCATTCGCTCGGTATAAAATTGTATAACAGTTTCTGTTGTTTTCATACCATCATGGTTGCCAATATTTTCCATTGATAGGCCACTGACTATTAGAGATATCAGAGGACAAAATAAAGTGCAAAGATGCAAAACACAGCTATGAGATGGATGTTTTAGAAGGCAAAATTCTTGCCTTGATCATTGAAAGACTGCATTCACCCCCAAGGCAGCAGCGGCCAATGCACTTTACCCTGCTGCTTCATAACGGTATAGGTACAACACAAGCGGTATAGATACCAGCATGCTTCACTTTCTCGGTCAAGGTGGAGGAGGGGGGTAGTTTTAGTACTGTGGTGTGCACACGAGGTGCCAAAGGTGCGAATTAGCTGAACCTCCGTATATTTTCAAAGCTATTGCATCTGCGCTTTTCATTTAAATGCTTGCAGCGAATGAGCATAACTGACACGCAAGCACAGATGAATAAGAGACCACTTTAAGCGTGTTTCACTGAGGGGTCTAACAAATGTGGGTTGCACTCCCCTACGTACGCCATTGGTAGAGCATAGAGAGCACGTTAACGCCACATTAAGAGGCACATCGCCGTCAAGCGAATGCCGAACATCATCAACCCATTAAGAGAGAGAGAGCAATGCACAAAACATTGAATTGTTCTCGGCCGTAGAGGTTTATCGTGTCGAGACACCACCGCGCGATCCGTGCTACTGTAATTGATTCGTTGAAATGCACATATTTTTTTGGTCATGATTGCCCGCTTCTAAACGCTTTTCTCACCTTGTTGCTATACCATAAATTTGAATTAGCAAATATAAGCACACCGGAATAGAACTTGATGTTTAGAGGAGGTCGAAGAATGCGCCTGATCCTGAAGTTGAAAGTTGGTTAATATTTCATATATACCTGCGGGAATATTTGGGCACCACATTCTTGTCAAATAAAGAAGAAATGATTTAGGTAAGTTGGGAAACAATTTAGCCTACAGTAGGCATTTTGATTTATTGCTATTTAGTGCAGGTGATTGTTTGCTATTTAATACAGGTGATTGCTGAGGTAGTGAATAACGCTATAAATGAATAGTTTAAAAAAAGTGTTCAAATGAATGAGCGCTTTGAATTGTTGGTTTTTCAAGCGGAAAGCAAAACACCGTAAGGAGTGTTTTCAGAAAATGTATAGGAGAGTATCATGAAACCAGTTCGGTTCCACAATTTGACTCGCACTTCGACGTGAATTCACTTCAAAATTTCAAGAGAGCTTTTTTGCTTTCGAATCAATGCCAGTGAGTCTCATGGTCTTCTTCTACGAAATTCTCGAAGATGAGCCTATGAACAACTCAAATTTTGCATAAATTTTCCCTCTCCCTCCTCTCTACTTCGCCTCTTAAAAATTAGAACTGAATCGTTCATTAATAGACAAAGCTAAATCATTTACTCCCAAATGTTTTACCACACTGTCTAGAAGAGTTCATGAACGGCGCTTTATACCCAAAGTGGCAGGTTAAAGTAGTATAGTAATTACTTGAGACAACTGCAGCATCTTTTACTCCTGAAAATGTTTCACGTGCTTTAGCTAAGATCAGGAAGCAAAATTTTCCTCAATAGCAACTAAATAAAGTTTTTAATTTAGTACTTTAATATAAAATTAAACATCACTCAATATTAAGATCAACTAATATAGCAATATACGTTGATTTCTACGTAATGCGGTTATCGTTGACAATCAATAAATTGATCATAGATGGATGGATGCATCTCAAATTGCCGCAAATTTGCATTTATTGTTCATTAACGAGTGGGATAATTTTTTCTTTTTCAATATTCGTGTTGAATTTTTTTTTTTTCATTTAGCGAAATAATAAAATCCGATTGAATATTTCACTTCCTCGAACTCAGCATGCAATTCGCCTCTTTCGTTCAATTACACACAGAATCGCATCCCACTTGCAAGCATGTCGCTTCACAATCCTTTTATGAAAAATGCCTTCGATATGGTCGTTGCTTTTTGGCGATAGAGTTTAGCAATTTCAGCACAGCAGTCATCAGCCGAAATAATCTTCTCCAGCACAATCCGAAGAATGCGGAGACGATTTTTCTGTGATCGAAATGCTTGAAATGAATAAGATAAATCCAAGCTCAACGCTATGAAGGTGTTAAATGAGAACATAAACGATGAAATATATTGGACATGTATATTGCTTTTAATAAATAAATATTTAAATGAGCCGGTAAGATCTTTTTTAACGTTATGGATTTAATTGACGTAGTCATTTGTTGCGGGGGGGGGGGGGGATAGAGGAAAATGGATCCACATTGCACTAACGTGTAGATGTGTTGGCGTGTAAGTAGAGTCACTTCACGAATGTGTTGTATGTAAGCAACGAAACACAAGCTAACAAGAGCGGCTATTTGATTTTCCTCCCTCATTCGACAACGTACCGCACTCGGTGATGGTGTTGACCTCCAAGTAGAGAGGAGTGAAGAGTCGTGTAAGTAGTGAGTGCTGCTCTTTAGCAGCTATGCGTATGCTTCGACGACAACCCTAGGTGAAGTGTCTTCACTTGTATGATTCACGTCGAAATTGCAACTCTTCTGTGAGGTGTATGTTCAGTTGTTTGAATGATGAGAGTAGAAGTAGTGTTGACTATTATCTATGCTATGAGAAGATGTAAAAGTGCTATCGAAATGTAAATAGCAATACGCAGATATCAGCAATCCCTTATGATACTATAGATTGCGTAACATTGTATGAATCTACGCAGTATATCTCCGGAAAGATTGTTCCTGAATGAAGAAAATGATTATATTCTACCTTGAGAAAAGAGAAGGAAGGATTCGGTTTCAAATGAGGTAGAAAGTAATGAAATACGCTGCTGGATTATGACGCCTGTGATAAGTGATCGGTTGATCTCGACATAATATCGTTATTGGCAAAACAAAATAAATCGGAATTTCTCACTGTACAATTTAATTTCGGTGACTTCACCTCTTTAAAAGTGATGTCCTTACGAAGTTTATCTCGAAGAAAAACCGTACAAAGAAATATCGATGTGCGTGCATTTTCTTTAGCAATTCGACGAGGAGGAAAAATTACAATCGGATAGAAATGCAATGCGAAGAATTCAACCACGTTTCATGCGGTCCTTAAATAGGTTACACAGTCAAGTTTTAGCGTTACACTATTCGCTAAAGACTTCCATTGCTCATAGCAGTAGAATCGAAACAATTCCTTAAATTTTGCCTCCAGTCTCAAGAGTTTTATCTTCTTTTTGATGAGTGCATTTGAGGTAATTGACCAAAGATGAGCTAGCTAAAGAGTGGATCGCGATCACTCGAGGTAGTCGTTGAAATAGGTGTAACCCAAAGGGCTAAACAATGCTCATTTTTACAGGTGTACATGACTTTCTTTCGAAAAAACACTCTTCAGAATAAAAAATAGACTTTTCTAAGAAATATATTACAATTCCTATGGAACCTATAAAGTAGAAGACTGAAAAGTTTTCGAGCTGATTCGGATAAAAGATTATAAGTTGTTGCAATTAAAACAGACATTAAAGTAGCTTAATAACGTTAAGGGATTTGTAGTTGAAAATGTTCTCTACAGGGTGCTTTACAAAGAAAGTACTTCTGTAATTTATTGTTAATTAAAATGCTTTATTAAAAAGCGCTGCAGGTGTAATATAATAATTTTCGGTTTGATACTGCATTTCTTGGAATTTGAGTTCGGTTGGGAACATACCAAGTTCAAGTTGCTAATGCTGGAGTCCTTATAAAAACTCTATACTTAAGCTTTCCATTCTGTGATATAATTCACTGCTCTAAAAGATACGTTTAACCAATATGGGCATTATATAAAAAAGTATATTGTAAGATTAACGCATAATCAGTAAATCATGTGATGGCCACATTACGATCGAACTTATCATAAATGAGACCCAAGCATATCTTCCCCCCCCCCCCCCCCCATAAATCTAAAAGTCCATTCTTTCTCGGTAGATAGATTCTGAAGCTATAAGCTCAGCGTTAAAGGGCACTGAGCTTGACCTACTTTCCATATATTCAAAAAGTCTATTAATATATTATGCAATAGTGACATAGGATAGAGTGAGAAAAAATATATTTGAAAATTGCGGATTTAGTGCTAACTTCATAAATTTATTGATACAAATTCTCGTAGTATAGGTTAATATTATAGGTTAATATTAGCGCAGTAGGCAAAAAGGGTGCGAATGGGGCTTCAATGAGTCGACTAAGACGTGCTACCAGAGTGAGGCTGCCCGCTCTAAGCGGATCACGAAACTAACTGGATTATTTGTTTGGTCAAGGTTGGAGAATCGTCTCCTAAATTTGTACTATCACCGATGCAGTTGACTGGATCAACAATGATCGTTGCCAATGAATTTTCTCTAAGCAGTCGTCTGTTGCTAATACCAGCTGCTAATTTTTTCAAACGTTCATTTATGCAAATGGCTGTGCTAGTACCTTGCAAGGTCTCACTTGTACCTCCTATATAAAAACAGTGGTGCAATAAGACTCCAAAATTCATGTGGAACATCCAAGAGTCTTCTTATGTTTGAGGAAGTTTCGCTTGCATTCCAAAATGTAACAAAAATTCTTTCGAACAAGTTTTCAGTGGGACATGTCGCCTACAGCTATCTTTCCCCATCCATTTAACAAAATTATTGATATGATTATAATGTGATCAAGTCAATTCATATTAATTCTGACTACTCTACAAACGTTCACTCGAAACCCTTCGAAAAAAGGCGAAAGCAAAAGCCAAAAGGATAAGCGCATTCTAAATCCGTTGACACAAGCCTGTTTTTCGCACCTTTTATCATTTTACTAAAGCAACTTATATTACTGGGTTGGAGATCATCATCTCAATCGAATTTACATCATACTCTTCAGATACCAGCTGCTCAGAAACATCACCTGCATATTGCCTACAGACTCATCAGACTGTTTTTTGGGGGTGTTCTTTGAAAAAATGACAGTGAAAAAATATGTCTTAACTCTCGCAGGTTGGTATAATAAGGACATCTGTAGTTTCGTTATGACAAACCATTCGATATGATTAGAAAGAGATTACCTTGCTATTAGAGCAAGACTTCGAACAGAGGGCACAGCGCACTCATGTTAATTCCGCTAATTTCAGAACTGCATATACGAAATTTGCGTGTGCTTGCGATTTTCATAAGATTAAGTCATGAGCCTTAAGATGTTCCACCTTGCATCTTGTTGATTATCACGACTGCTGCTCACTTCGAAGGCCAGATGCAAGTACTACTGCCTTAAAAAAGTTGCGAGGCAAAGAACGTATGCCAAACAAATTTGGAGTGCGGCTATCGTAGTGAAGAATCTCTTTGGTTTAGACACATGCCATATATGGTTCGCTAAAATTCCCCTCAAAACGGAAGTGATAGCGAGAATGAGATCGTCTTTATAGATATTAGATTCATCGTTGGCGTGCTATTGCCTTGAAAACAAAAAAGCTATTTGGCTAGTTTAAGTGACTCTCCTCTAAAGGATTGCTTCATGGAATTTATACAAGAATTATGGCGCCGAGCACCGGTTGATATCTTGAGGGTCATTATTGGTCGTCGATGCTAGTAGCGAACAAATCGTTGCTCTTGCAACGAATGCCTATAATTATTGCTCCGACCTTTATACCCGGTCGGTGTCTATGCATACCTTCCCTCCCTTTGCATAAGTGCATCTGCTTTTGTGTAGTGCAGTGTCTCTCTCTCTCAATGAGTGTTTCAACAAAATCATTAACACTCTGTATAATTTGTATCGGGGTGACAAGGCGTCGCGATATATGGCCATATGTTGGTGTGCCGCCCGCTGTGAAAATCGGCTACCGGTTGCCGTACATGCATAAATATACATGTCGTCGAGGTTCGGCCGGCGCCCGATACGCACTTCAAATATAATAGCGCACCGTATAGCATATGCTCTTTGCGCGTTTACCATATCATTTGTGGTCTCTTTTTATGTGACCTAATCTCTATAGTGCTTATGAAAAGCTTCTAATTTCTACGTGCTATGCTTCCTTCTTTTGTGATTTTTAATAGATATACTAACGTATTGTTTAAAAAAAAAATTTCTTCTAAGTGGCGAAAACATTTCGAGTATGAATTTCAACTTGAAAAGATCAAAGAGAATGAAATATTCTACGGTATTTCCTCCAAACTCAATTGTATTTCCTTCAAACCCTTCGAAATTCTAAAAATTCGTTTAAAACAAAGTGTGAAAGCCCGCTTGAATAATTCATAAGGGATCAAATAATGTGCAAATTATCAATTATGGTCTATTCTTCGTTCCAACAATTTTATGCAAAAAAAGAAATGACTGCATGAGTTCCGCTCATTTCTTGTCTAAAATTTCTTCAGTAATTATTCAAATACTAGAAAACATTACATTTGCAATTTATGTACCGTTCACAATTCAAACTATTTGCTACAAAAGGTTCATGCTTACATATTTAATTTTGCTCATAATTTTTTGTCTGGAGCAATACTTTTCACATGAAGGAATATTTGAAAAACACAGATTCTAACGACCATTCATTCTTACGAGTAATTGAGTAGCAATTGATGATACGAACTTTTTGCTCCTCCTCATTTATGAGCACAAATACTAAAAACTTCGTAAAAGTACATCACAGGAAGCTATGATGTCAATAGACAAGACTTAAGCTTAGACTCCGTTGAAATCTTCGTTATGAGAATAGAAACAAATGCCGAAATCGATGAGAAAGTGTTTATCATTAAAACATGCGATGTCAATTTACGCTGTTTCAATAGGTGAAGATTCGCTCATCTATATTAAAATACATAAGGCATTCGATACCGGTTAAAAACTAACCACAACGATCGGCATAAATCACCGTAATAAAACAGGTCCCATTTATGATGAAGCGAAACATTTATCAACGCATTAATTTCACATCGCATTTGAACATACAATTTGATCAGTCAATTCACAAACGTCGTGTAACAATTTTCCTCTCATTTCAAATTATATTAACTTTTGAATGTAGACAAAAAATTTTATGTTGTTTTATGACAATTTTATAACGTTCAATTAAGTGAAATATCAAACGTTAATGTCTTTAAATATATTTGGCAAATGTGATAATTGACTCAAAGAAACGTAAAAAGGGTATCTTTAAAGGTACCACAACAGGTATTTGTGCTGTTAGGACAATACCAATGGTACATGCCAAAAAAACTCTATGACATTAAGGTATCTTTAAACAGTTGTGGAAATTGAACTTTTCATGCAGTAGGAAGAGTAAAAAATTTCTTGCATAATAGAAAATCCATTACATTTACTGCTCATATTTCTACCAACGCTTTACTAATAAATGAAACCAATTGTTGCTGTAATGACAGATGTTGCCATCCGCATCGTTTCATATATTGCAAGTAAATATTGGATAGATTAAGCGCATAGTGAAATGAGGTCGTTGATAACTTAACAAAAGAGCGGTTACCTACTAGATACACCGAATGGTATAAGATGTTTTAAATATAAACTCTCCTCCACTCATCAATAAACTATTGTGCAAAAAATAAAGACAATAATATAATTATAACAGAGTGGTAAACAAGCTTCCTACTAGGTATGTGAAATGCCATCATAGAATACAAAATATACTTACTGTATATATGACTATATTATTAAGGTAAACGCAACAATGTGGTTTGAGCATCTTAAAACAATCATTGCGTAATGTGAAGTGTTAGGCCAACGATCGTTATGGTTAGTACTCGCTATATCGCATCGATGTTTTGTTTGTATTGTCGAGCTGTCGACGCATGAATCGGCATCGCAATCGAGGATGAGCTGAACTCGAGAACTAATTGCAGCAATATTACTACTGCTGCTGCTGACCTGAAGCAACGGATGCTTGTTTTGCGTAATCGCTGAATCAACAATCGTTCATGGCCTATGTCAGTGAATAAATTGAACTAAATAAGATGGTCTGCTAAAGTAGCCAAGGGACAAGTGGGAAGGCGGAGGAGGGGGGTTAGAGCGAAAGAGTGGGGGGTGAGTAAATTCTACAAGCGCTTACTTTCGAAGAATTAACAAAACGTTGCAATTTGTTGTCGAGCGCATGCAGCGTTTTTGCATTTTTTGAAATATTGATGAAAATGAAAAAGTTTCAGAAACACTATTACCAGATAAAGCGAGAATTGCAAGATTTTAGTCTTGGAAGCCAAAAAACTTCGCTTTTAATATCACAACTGTTTCAATAGCGCACAGAACAGTAAGAGAGATAGAACCACCAAGATCTCTCCGCGTAGATCCAATCTAGCAATTCATACAAGTTTCTTAAAAATAAGGCTATCAGAAAGTTTAAACCTGTAATATATATCTAATGCTTGCTCAATATGGCGAAATTTGAAATGCTAGCAAGTACTGTTTGCAAAGAGAAGGTCTTGCACGTCCTGCTACTTGGATCAGTGGTAATTCCATAACTTGCCAGTCGTTTCATCGAGGGCTCAGAGTACGCTCGAAATCTCTGCTCACAGATTGATTCGAAGGCTTTTGCTTCACCGTCTTTCATTCCGTTGCAACCCCATGCAAGGGATTGGAGTTGTATTCATATGTTAGAACATATGCCGTTGCATTTAAGGCTATGAAATCGGAAAAATTTTCAATTTGAAGCTGTAAGTTTCTAGAATCGACCGCCTCATTGGCGGACCAAAGCATGTCGGTGGCCCCACTCAATTATATCCCTAATCTGTCATTCGCCCACTACTTTTTGAGACTATGGAAAAAAGAATTTGAAACATTTCTGAGGTGACGAACAATTTTTTGTAAGCCTGGGCGAGAGCTAAGCACATCTGTCCTCAGCATCAATTTTTCATTAACTTGTTTGTTTGAGTGCTACTGCTTTAAAAGAGGGATTGATATAGAGTCATAAGCAAGGTTGCCTTGCTCATTGCACACCTTGGAAGAAGGTGCATCAACTAGGTGCTCTTACGCGAAAATTGGCTGATGTTTACGACGTTTAAAGAATGATGTCTCGTTACGGTACACATGACTGTGATGCGCCACTCCCTGTTTAGAAGTTTTAATGGCCCGACGAACAACGCTCGTTAGGAGCGCGTCGTCGTTTCGCGCAGCACTGATTCTGAGGCAACTGAAGCCGACCGAGAAAGTAAGTGACTCCTGACCCTGAACGCGCATTTATGCATTAGTGAGAGAGGCGTGTAATACCTGGGAATTGTGCAGCGCCTATTCAACTACCAATCTACACCTTCTCTACGTCTCTCTCTCACCTGATTGCCTTCTTTTAAAGAAAACGCTCATGTCTTTGCCGCCTCATTGAACATTTCGAAAGAAAAAAGTTGAATGACTTGATGACATGGACATTGTTGCATCTATATAAACAGTACACACTAAGGCGCTTTCTCATGCGACGACTAGTACATATTCATAACACTACACTGTTTCATACCCACAGTTCTTGTAAGGTTCTGAAACCTGAACGTGAGAAAGTGCTTATTGCTATCAGGAAACAGATGTAGCCACATCCTGATATTTTTCGAAATTTTCATGAAACTAGTGAGAACAATAGCCGAGCCACAATTATATAGCCGAAGATATCATCTAGCGCTCAATTTTTGCGAAGAACACTCATTTAGACAAGAGTGTTTCAATGCGATGGATCTACAATCGTATGAACAAAGGAGAAAGATAGTGAGGTAAATACGAATAGTTGTTACACACTGAACTAGTGGTAAGTATTGAATTTACGGGAGCCAAATAGTCAAATTTGCATAAAAATAAGTATATTTTCAAAAATAACAAAAATTCCGCTCAACAGTTTTAATATTATTACAATAATCAGCACTTTCGCATCTCAGGGACAGGTATTAGTAGCGCAACAGCATGAAATGAGCATCGATGCAATGCACAAGTTGTCAAAAGACTTAGCGAGCCTATCGATACCATAGAGCAAGTTGGATCAGAACGAGATCACTCATCCGCACAATTTGATCATTGCCTTACATAGATTCAACTTTTCGATTGGACGCTATCATAATCCTTATTTTACTCAATCATACGATCGGGTAAATTTCTTCGTTAAAAAGCAAAGCAATGTAAGTATTCAAAACGAGTGGAAAATTAAAGGTATATACTTTTCTCAACTATGAAAATAAACTCACATAAATTATCTGCAAATTTTACGCTCAAATACGTGGAAAAATGCGTTTATGTCTTAGCAGAATCGATCACCGCTACCAGCTTTCCGCCAAAAAAATCGCTTTCCCGCTTGCTTTGTGATCCCATTAGTTAGAAACACTGTCTTTCCTGTCTTTTACACCTGCAACTTTTTCCAGGCTTGATGGATTAGCTTGGAATTATTAGAGGGAAAGATCGAAATCAGTTCATAGGATATGGGGCCAGCGCAGGATAGGGTTCATTAACAAAAGAGCTTAGTTAAACTTTTCAAATCTGAGGTTTTTGAGAACGCTCCCTCGGTAGTGTCACAGTTGAAATTACGTCAGTGGCGACCGATCGCCACAAAAGCTCGTAATATTTGAAAGCACTATAGAGTACTGAGCGGTTTAGAAGCTATTTAGTTGTGCGATCGCGCGCAGTGAGTTGTTTACAAGACAACGTAAGCTTAGCGCTCAGGTGAGGCATCGGCATCGTTGGGGTTGATGATGTTCAACTGAGTGTTGGTATATGTCGACAACCGTATCCGCTTAAGCACTAAACCATACATACTACTAGCAATCGTTGGCTAATACGGCTTACATTCAATTGGATGGTCTTGTCTTTCCTCAAATGTAGTCTTATGATACTTTGTGAAAATCTAACACATACAGATACTAGAGACTAAACCAACAGCAGGGACTTGGTGTGATGGATATGGAGACCAACCAAGAGGTTACTGCCAGAACAGTGGTCAGTTAAAATAAGAAAAGAGAAATACTATCATATACCTAAGAACAAAGTCCAAAAAAGTAATATCTAACGCATGCATGCCTATATGTCTGTTGGGCAACTCATGGGTCGATCGCAACAGGATTGTCAGGAAGACAAATATAGAATGAAACAGGTGGATGGCGATGTTTGGTTGAATAATGTAATGTTTGCTGGCTCATTATTATGTACAGAAAAGCATAAATGTTTATTTTTGCGTTCGCTGAATAATTGCAAAATTCATTATAATTAGAATGCCATAACCGCAAACGACGTGAAGTTTATGAAAAAAAAAATGCATTTCTTTAATGAATTTCTTCAATTCCGCTCGTAATAATAGATAGATTTTTATTTTCTATCTAATTGAGACATTTAACCTTTCTCAGAAATTATATGGAATAAACAATAGATGCTATTCCAAACATTTGCCCTCGAAAGAGTCATGAATCACCCAAGAGCCTATCATTATCATTGCAAGAGCTATTCCGAAACGACGTATTAGATTGGGCGTTTGAATTCAAAAATATTTTCCACGAAAACTTGTATGGCTCCTATGTACCTATCACACTTTTCAAGTGCAGTACTCAGAGGGCCAGTGAGAGCGCTGCAAAAAAAAGTTTTGAAAGCACATTGACCCTTGAAACGTCAATCAAAGTGGTTGGTAGCTCAAGCACTATTGCCAACTGCGGTGAATAGCATAGAAAGTCTACATGGAAAATCTACGTAGTAGACAGCTAGCTGGTGCTGCTTATTCGACTCTATGTTCACACTATTATCGACGGGATATCGTTTTCCGATGAATTCGATGTAAAGGTTTAAAAAAATCTAAAATTTTATTGGACAAGAAAATATGATTGCATGCAAATAGACGTTGTTGGCATGTATTTTTACCGGGTGCAAATTACACAAGTTTCGGCAATCATCACTTCGTTGAAAGACGATATTAGCAAACACACTTCATTCAACATACACGTTAGCAATATAGACGAGTATAAAATAGTTCATTGAATGAGGAGTCTCCAGACTAATAGCACAATGAACTAACAGGAAACAGCGTTATCCAGAAATAAACTAACATATAGAAGTGCTATCAAGTGATGAGGAAGAGGGAGGGGTTGCATGAAATTTGATGAGATAAACGTCAGGAAAGAGAGATAGACGTTAAAGTGACAAAGACATGAGCCAATGAGCGTTTTGCTAAGCCACGCCTATTTAGTGCGGTTATACTTAGTGAGCGATATTCGTGCGATCATTGTGTATTACGGTGCCAATGATGATCGGTGCCGAACATTTGCACAAGTTATGGATGCATCTTGCTCTTAATTCCTTTCAGGTATATTCCTTACTTGTTTTTTCTTTTCCATTGAGGATATTTTTGATTTTTTTTGAAAAAAATCTGATTAAATGATTGATTGTTTCTCAGGTATTTAAGGATGTATACCTTTAAGTTTCATAGGTGATGAATGCATATTGACTTTTTTTTCTTTCCAGTTTCCTTTATTTTGAGCAACCTTCACTTTTCCCTTGATTACCAAAAATGAATTTCGCTCATATTTATTTACATAAGTGAACTATTTTAACGTGAATCATTCCATTATGATTATAAAATTTTAAAAGCAGTGATTTCTTTTCTCTAAATTTTTTTCCGGAAAAAATTTTTCTTTTCAAGTCGAAAAATTTTATTCGTTTATAAAAGAAGATTAGCACAATTAACAAAAATATACCACTAGATAGTTGATGTGTTTAGTGAGTATTAAGCTATAATTCCATTCAGTGATTCTATCCTTTGATTTTGTGATCCATGAAAAAAGTACATCTCCATCCTCACAACTACAGCACTTAAAAGCTTTCAGGCATTTCCACAGGGCAGTTCGTTATTTCCAGCAGTTCGCCCCCTCACTAATTCGTTCCCAGGCACTACTACACATCCTGAAACGTCGGCTTTCAGCGCTGAACAAGTTAGCACTTTCTTTTCAATTCTTATCGTTTAATATTGAAGATTTTTCATCTCACTCGAAAATTAAATCATTGGCTGGAGCGTACTGAAAGCGATATTGTAATGCTAAGTCCCATATCAAATCAAGATACGCATTCAATTCGCTTCGAAATTTTATTATTTTCTTAGCTGCGTCATTTGCTCATCATTTTTTATGTCACTGGTTTAAAAAAAATTTTTTTTGCTTATTTTATTACTTATGCAAGAAAAATATTTGCGAAAATATATGAACCTATTATCATTGATGCTTATTTAACTCTTTATTTACTTCACTGTAAAAGTAATATTCGCTTCAATTATCATTTGGTACATATTTAAATTCTAATTTGGTACATAAATACATTTATAAATAGTACATAAATACGTCATTTGGTACGTAAATAACAAATTATTTATTTTTATTAAAAAAATTCTAATTTCTTATTTATAACAAGTAATTTTTCTCGTATTTTGCTGATCATCGTCTTCTCTCAAATTTGATTTCGAAATTGATCAAATGAAAAGTTTTTAAATGTTTTAGGCTATTTGAAATGTTTGTTTTCAATCAGTATGAAATTTGCTTTCAAATTTGTGCAGAGGAAGAATGAGATGATTTAAAAATTGATGCTTATCGTCTCATGATAAGATTTCTTGGATCTAGATGATTTGAATATTTCACCTCTTAAGGATCATTTCATCCTGTTGGCTATTTAATATTTTTGTCAGCTACTCGTGAGATATATTAATGTGAAACCGACATATTACCTCACTAATATAGCTAACAAATGCTTACAAGTTGGATGTCTTGATAGCACATGCCCTAACATCCTCTTATATTGATTTTCTTAAGTAGCACAATCGCTTGTCTTACGTTCGTACGTCATTAAGCTTGAATTTCCACATCTAACTTTCTCGTCATTATATCTAGCTTATTCGTATTGAGCTCATCTATCAGCTAAGACAATTTTTATAAATTAGCATAAATAAAACAACGCATATAAAATATAGTTGTGAAATATTCTTTTTCCTTTTGATAGATATTACCAGTATATAAAGATGCCATAGAAATAATATGTGGAATATTCCTTCTATGTAAAAGTGCTCATCTCTTGTGTTCTTGAGGCAAATATTTCTTAGCTCATTTGAGTGTATTCATACGTTCTTGCCGGGAAATGGTATGTAGAAGGATACTACCTTGTTGAGACATCACAGAATATTTTACAATGTTATATCCTTCTTATATATCTTGGTTAATTAACCTGTGTAAAGCTGATTACAAGAGATCATATCATTGCATATCATACGACTATAATATGCGCGCACCCTCCGTTTATCTCCGATATTCGCTAATTTCAATTTTAAGTGACTTTTTGATGCGTATAATATTCGTCATTTAATCGATCTTATCATTTCACCTATCATTTAATGTGCCAAATAATTTCATGCATTTTGCATTTCGTTCAGTTGCATTTTGTACCATTCGAGCTGCAAAAATGCAACTTTTTTGTGTTTTCTTTGTTAAAACGAATTTTTTGTGGGAAACTTGCAAGAGCGGTTGGTCGCTTTGAAATGTGAGCAAGTAAATTTGAATATTTTAATTTTTGCTTGCAAATCATGAGAGCGATTGGTTTAATGGGCGAAATTATAAAAGCGTCCATTTAATGAAAAAAAAACCATGAAAATCTGATCAAACTTTATGATATGCGTTAATCCACTTTCCGTATATCGCATTTATTTCTGCTTGTTGAAATCTCAGAACTTATGATATGGTTATGATATAACATTATCGCAAGGCAATGAATGAAAAATTTGTGATATGGTTTTAAGTAATTCGTTTGGTACTCGAGAAAAACTACTAAATTATTTAAGTGTTATCCGTTCAAGGTATTCATTCCAAATAACGCACAATGTGCTTGTCGTATATGGTAAGAAAATCAGCGTTTCTTTTCGTTATTCTTCTAGAGATTTATGGCCTTTGTCAAACAGCTGAGCAGATGAAACTTATACTACAGCAATAATTATAGAATAACTCTAGTGGTTTATCTGATTATTGCGGGTACAGGAAATTTATCAGTCTTCCTCTAGCCTATTTCCAGTTTGATATTTCGATCAACTTTTTGCACCGATTTTATCAAGTCTCTGATACATCGTTGTTAAGACCACCTCATGCATAGGGCACGCTTTCATGTCCTTAAAAAAAAGAAACCTTTTAAATCATATAGCCGCAGTCGGCTTCAAACGTCTTCTGGCTGAAGCTTCACTTTGATAAAATCCGATAATTTTTTTCTTATTTCTTCGATATTACATAATAAAATTCTCGAACATATTTTACGCCTAATAAAGTTGAAGAAACGCCAAATTTTGGCACTTACCTTAAAAAAGTGCCTCGAGAAAAATAAATGGATAGTTCGAAGGGTATAAAAAGAAATTTTTATTTACATTTGGTGAGGCATATTGATAGTCTTATAAAATTTTGCTTCAATTGTGCAGCATAATTTTTTTTTACTTATTCTTATAAATAATATAAAACAATGCTGTTCAACAAACACTATACTGTAGAGTATTTATGAGTGATGCAAATATTTTGTCGATGAATATTTAAAGGGCTTTTCTTTGGCAATACATTATTGGCTACAAATTGATATTTTTAAAAGAGATAATTATCCTTACGTTCCGCCAAAATATTTGTATCGTTCAAATTGGATCATAAAAGTAGTGCAGATGTAAAATCCACTTTTGAACTCCTCTTTATTAAGCATAGCACACGTATAAGGTAGCTATTGAAATGGCAACATTTATTGGTCGAGTATAGCGGATCTTGTTCAATTCTAGTGGTCCAATATTGCAAGAATGTTGAATATTTCTGCTTTTCAAACTTTAGCAAGAAGATTTGAATTGCTCGGCTTATAGTTTATCTATATGGTGAGGTGAACAGTGACATGACTAAGTTACGAATTTCCTAACGTACCTGTGAGGTTGCTAGACACCTGCCAAGAGTGGAGGATTTGCGATATCCAGCCAATGATGGAGTGGTGGGAAATCTAGCGGAAGTCATCCTCCATAGACATGAATTAAGCAACTAAATTTCATTTGAAACTTTTTCGACTCTTTTTAAGCGTTGGAAGATGAAATAGCAAAATCTGTTCGGTATGAAAATGATCCTTTCAACTATTTCTCAAACCATTCACATGACGAAAATTTTCCACAAAATGAGCTAGGAAGAAGGCTGTCGCTTATTTAGTTCCATGAAGGGGAGTAAATGTTGATTTAGATGAGTTTCCTTTAATTGACGAACAAAATGGGCAATAATATTAAAGGTGTGATGGGTTTTTTTTTGAGTATCTTAAACGGCGATCTCAAAAGATGCAAATACAAAAAAGAGTGCGACGGATGTGTGCATAAAACCAAAGCGGAATGGATTACCTAAATCACTGTTGAATCCTTACTGAACATGCTCGTTACGAATTTATAGTAAGACCGAGCCAGATGTTGGTTACTTTTTTGATTTTCTCGATTTAAATTTTTACTCGGCTTCTTGTTTGATTTATTTCGATGCTGTTTTATTATCGCATCATCAGTGGAAGTGGTGCTTTCAGATTGTTAAAGTGTGTGAGCAACTCGAGGAGGCGGGCAATGTGGAACGACTCGCCGCGTAAGTATCTATCGTTGCCGATGACTTTTAAAGATTTCCACCTTTGCGACAATGTTGTGAGGGTGATGTAGCGATAAACTTAAATCTATCACGCTCTTCTGTGTCTATTTTGTGGACCTTTTTAATGTTTAGGTGGAAACCCGTCAACGATACCGAACCAGTTTGAGAGAATGTTGAATTTCTGGCACAATAACTTCACATTCATAAAAAGTTATGGCTAGCCAGTTGAAGTCTAGATAGTTTTGCAGCTACACCTGTTTTGGTTTCGATTTATCTGTGAAGGTTTTGTTAGGTATTTTTCCCGTTTAGATTTGATATGTTCACTTTTAAGTGTAGTTGATGGCGGCCGAATGTGCAGTAAAGGTAAAATTCCTCGTTTTTTCCGAGCATTGCCCAAACACCGAGATAAGCCATTGTCGTTAGTTTTGTTCATCTTCATCAACATTACTAAATTGAAATTTTGCAGTTTCATTGATAATTGAATAATATCATTGCACTGTTTTCACCGCAATAACCTTACGACAACTACATAATCAAGGTTTCTTGTAAATCAAATAAAGCTTTTTGTATAAATCTCCATCTCTGTTGATCCTGTAATCAAAAGAATCCTGAATTTTAGCTAGTTTCTTGCACTTGAGCTAGAGCAACCAGTATTACGCTAGCTGCACCCCATCTCTTCTACTTCATCCACCAGAAAGTGTAGTTGTTTTCTTAAAAAATAGACTTGCATAGGTATTATTGATAACACCTACTAAATAATAATTTCATTAATGCAAAATAAACTAATTCAACCTATCAACGATATCAAAGAGGGAATAACGTTCAAATTGAGTATTGCTTTTTCGACTAACCACTAAATATCGCATGACGATCAAAAGGAGGGTTCATCGTCTTATTCAGAGAGTTTAATTTATTGTTCCACTTTCCAGCTGTTCCGTTTTTCGAACCTTTCTGGTCATACTGAATCAAGAAAATATACTACTGATTTATGAAATGGTTCTAGTTATCAATTTTAAACTGTGAGTTTAAATTGTTTGTACGAGATTTTAAGTTCATTTACTATACTTTCATAAATTTCTAATCTTTAACAATGCCTATCTCTGAATATATAGTTAAATTTAATTTTAAAATAAAATACTTGAGATTAAATTATGGTTTTTTCTCAGATTCCTTTGGACAGTCTCTCATCAACCGTATGGTGAAGAAGTGAGCAATGTACTTCGAGCACATGAATCGGTTCTCAGGGCTAAAGCATTAGTTTGCTTTCATATGGGAAATTTTCAAGAAATGTATCGAATTCTCGAATCTCATAAATTTACAAATGGCTCACATAGTAAATTACAAGCGATGTGGCAAGAAGCACATTATCAAGAAGCCGAAAAACTACGTGGAAGGTTATTATTGATTTTATTTATTTATTGCTGAAGGTTATTATTTATTATTTATTTTATATTATTTATTATTTAGTTATTTTTTGTTAGTTATTTATTGTTTCATAAGAATAGATCATTTGTTATGATTAGCACCTGGACATTTTATTTAAAGGTATGAGGTAATGGCATACTTAAAACATGAGATGATCAAATACTTCTACCTGTTTAATTCTTAACGTTTTCACCCATTCAATTCTTAGCGATTTTAGGTTCTATACTAGGTGTGGTGGGCTAGTTGAGCTAAACTACGGTTCTCTTTCTCATTTCAAACCATCTCATCAAAATAAGGTGGAATGGGAGGGGGGGGGGGGGGGGAGGGGGAGAGGGAGCAAAGAAGATAAGAAAGCAGCCAGCTTTCATTTTGAAAACTGCTTTGCAATTATTTTTCTATAATTTGCATATTAATTAATGAGTTCAAAAATTTCCTTCCTTTTATACTGTTGTAATTATATGTGTTACGAAAGATGGAACAATGTGCTATTTTGATATGATATTTGCTTCTTTCTTTATTTTTTTTTTCTGGAATCTTCGGAGTAATATTTATTCTCTTAGTTACATTTACGCGACGTATGTATTCCGATTCGGTGAGAGCATATTGATGTGAAACGATATAATGGGCAAATAGATTGCGTAGTGAATTGAGATGATAAAATAGCCACTAGTTTTTGCTTGCATTCATGGTTGGACGCCTCTTTAAGCGATTCTCTTCAAAGGGCTAACAGCTTCTATACGGTAGTGTAGTGAATATGTCATCAATGCTAAGTGGCGTCTCTCGAGAGCAAGCGATGAGCCCCCTGGTTGATTTTCCCATTTCAATTGTTGAAGAGCTTCTAAAGCAAACGCATCCTCTCTTTCCGTTTCTTTCACGCAATAGTCAAAAATATGCGACGATCATATCTTCTCTACCCGATGGAGTCGTTTATCACATTAAAATTCAATTATGATGTAATTTCATCAATGAAATGACTTCATTTTAAAGTAATTTAGTGCATTTTATTATCTTATGGTGCCATTATATATTATTAGATTTTATCAATTGAGGCTAAGTTAAATCCATGAATCTGTAAAGACCATTGTCTTTAAATACTGAATGTTTTATAGAGAATATGGTTCCAACACAGTTGAGTAACTTTACCACTTATATAAAATTTGCATTTAGGCCTCTAGGTCCAGTTGATAAATATCGTGTTCGCAAGAAGTATCCAATGCCACGTACAATTTGGGATGGTGAACAGAAGACCCACTGCTTCAAAGAGCGCACAAGGTTTGTGAATTTTAAACTTCGCCCTGCTTTTTGTCATATTTCAAGTAACTTTTTGGTGATGGTGAGCCTAAACCAACTTTTTTGAACGCTTTTTCAGCGCCTAGTTAGGTAAAGCAGCTCGTTTAGTCGGCGTCTCATGAAAATTGCAATGCAATTTTTATTAATCATTTTAGTTATTTCAAATTTTTCAAATTCGAGTAATATTTTAAGCTGTAGAAATGTTTATTATAGATCATTACTGCGAGAATGGTATTTGCAAGATCCGTATCCGAATCCAAGTAAAAAGAAGGAATTAGCCTCAAAAACTGGCTTAACTGCAATGCAAGTTGGAAATTGGTTCAAGAATCGACGCCAACGAGATCGCGCCGCTGCTGCAAAAAACAAGTAATAAATTATTATATAATCTAGAAGAGATCATTGCTTAGTATGTAATTTCCATACTCAATTTAACTCACCATTATTGACAGCTGGATAATATTTCAAGTTGCGCTCAAAGCTGTTTAGGTCTAAAATTGTTGATCAAATAGGGACTAAGCAGGTTCTTGAACAAATCATACCAGATGAATGATGACAGATAGCATACTTTCGAACGTATTTCTTAGGGTAAGTGAAATATTTGGGCATGTATCTTCCATTTAGGTGGATTTGACAAATGCCAATCCACTATCACAGTTAATGAATATTGATGAAGTAATAAAGAAAAATCTAAGATCATTTTGTTTTTTATTTCATTCAGTCTTCAAGGTAATTTGTAATTATATTTAAAAAAAATAAGTATATACGTTTACTCCCCACCATTATTTTTGCATCATCGTCCATCGTGCTTCAATCATCAAATATATTTCTGAAGCACAATCGGATACTTTAGCTTTAACTTCATTCGCATAATGGTTTCCTTTATTTCATTACATGCCTTCAACAAACACTTAGGTCAGGTAACTTGGAGAGGTATCACGTTCATATCTAAGTTGGTCACTACTTTGGACTAGAATACAGCCTAGTTTGCAAATGCTGTAATTTTTTATGAAGTATTTAAATTTAATTAAATCACTGCATAGCATAGTTTCTTCTCACTCGAGTTTCTTGTGGAGTAGCTAATCATTGAAACTCATCGTAAATTTGTTGTGCTCTTCCCTCTTTACACACCAAGTCACTAATAGCAGCCAGCACCATTGGGGGTGCAAGTGAGGTGTATGATGAAAACCAGTTGTGCGCAAAGGCCTTGAACGCTACTTTTCGCCTTCTCTAAGCCATTGGCACGCTCATTTCTGCGTCTCACTTATTGCTTAATCTTTAATCGTACTCTGACGCTATCATTAGCGTTTCAACCGGAAGTCAAATAATCTGCGATCCTCAGAAATCGTCGTCGTCGTCGTCGTGTTGATGCGAATAAACCCGCTCTTGTAAAGTACGTATTTATTGCACGAGGTAATGATATCGATGTTCTCAACTACGCTTTATATGAAAAATACGAAGCACATCTATATGTGATGCATTGGTGCGAAATCTTCACAATTAAATAACACAATTTAGTATTATCCTATGGAATTCAACACTTTTGCGTTAATTAATATTGCTGTCTTTTTTTAAAGCAAATAGTCCGAATGCAATAATAATGCATCGCTTGTTTTGAGTTATATCTCACCTAAAATTTATTTTAGAAGGATGTCTTTTGTCTTCATAGATAAGAAATAAATATATAAAAGAAGAAAAAAGAAGAAAGATAAGATTTTTTATATATTTCTTATCTTCATAGATAAGAAATATATAAAGAAAAAAAGAAGAAAAAAATTTTTTTTCAGGAAAAGCATGACTTTGTTATTAGGTCATAACTTTCAACTGTTTTTTACGCTGAGGCATTGAAATTCTTTTGTAAACTAGTTTACTACAATGCCGTATTTACTTTAAATTCTCATGAATAATTCACTGACTGATATTTATGTAAAATTTACAGGTGAAATATCTCCCACCTCTGACTAAGCCATGCAAATTTTCGGCGAACATATTGGGTATTTTGCTGTAGCACATTGAATTTCAGCGTATGATATATCGTATAGAATATTATAGAGCAAATTCGGCGAAATGTGTTTAAGTCAATCTATATAGAGTAGAGATTCTCATTTTTTGCGTGGATCTGCGGTATTTCCTTTTATTTGCTAAGGATTTTATTTCAGCGGGAAACTTGAAAATGCATCGGAAATTTTTATACTTGCAGTAAAAAAAATTACTGCTACCATTGAGAAGTTTGAAGATGAATATGAAAAATAGCGGTGAAAAAAAGGAATTAACTTTTGAGATGAAGAAAATCCAAAAATGGTATATGCTTTTTGAATGGACAGAGTGATTTTTAATTTGTGACTACAGAGAATAGCGAGTGAAATGAATTTTTCAAATTTTTTCAAATCAAATTTTTTTTAATGGACAGGATAGTGAAAAAGAATGCTTTATATAAGGAATTTATGAATATCAAGACATCGAAAACGCGAAAAAACTGCTGAATACATGCTCTAACATATAAAACCAATTGTATACACGTGTGGCTAAAATATTAAGATTTGAGTTTTTTTTTCTAGTTGAGTTTTTTCGATATAGAGTGTTAGAGTGTTCGATATAATCAAGTCTTATGGCCGAATTGATTACTTTTTGAAGGCTAACTAGAATAAATTTCAAGCTCAGAATCTGTCACGATGCGCCTTTAATATGCACAGTAAGGAAGAAACAATCAAATAAACATAAGGAATTTATAAATATGAAGACATCGAGGACATGGAAAAACTACAGAATGCATACTCTAATATATAAAATTAATTAATACATAACAAATCTATGTAAGGTTTATTTCCTTCCTAGATAGATTTATTGCTAAAATATATTCTATAAAGTTTCATAGGAATTCCTATAGAGACATTGAAGATAAGGATAGGATTTCCCGGAAATTGTATGCACGTGTGGCTAAAATATTAAGATTTGCCACCCTAAAATTGACTTGAATTTAGACGTCGTTGACACCTGAGCGATCATTGACCTGAAAATCTGCTAACCATATTTTGCTCCTCATCAACTTTTCAAAAAAAAAATTCAAGTAGAAGGTTGTCTTTGTTTTATGGATACCGTATCAGTTACAAATCGATTCGATGCTACCGTAGTTAAGATGGGACGCTTGTCAAATTCCACATGAAAACGGCTCGCATTACACTAATACGCATCGCGTCATTCATTGATTCGTTGCTGTGTGTGTATAGGATGCGTTGCGGTTCCACTAATTGACGACGGTCCGCTATGATGCGCGCATGGATCGTTTAGCAATCAAGGAAATGGCAATGCCCGACCCACGTTTACACCCTATCATAACATATCTCATCGAAATGTTTATCGTCTGCATCGATGTGTGCTACTTATCTCTCTTCCTCTCTCTCTTCCCCTCTCTCTCTTTCTTTATCTCTCTTTATTATTTATTGAGTTGTCTCTGCTTGTGTGATATGTCGGAAAATTTGTGCTAGTCTATAACAAAAGAGACAAAGCGCCGATAACGAAATTTGGGGATGGGCCAATTTGGCGATTTGTGTAGCTCTCCGATTATAACGTGTGTATGTTCGCTTTGACGGCCATTTGATGGCATATTAAATATAACGTGGATTCTCGATAAAGGAAATCTTGATGTAAATAATGCAATATTAAATTAGCGCTTGTTTTTAGAATGATATAGGTTGTCGAGATTGCAACTCAATAATCACAAAATTTTCCGAAAAAAGTTTCTTCCATCGTTTTTTCATTCGGCAAAAAATTTTGGGATAGAAGTAGCCTTTTTTTAACTTTTTGCCTCTTTATTAATTCAAAAATCCACCTTATAGAGTGACGAGGGGGAGGGGACAGATGTGACGAAATATTTTCATCGAAGCGATCTCAAACATTGCTATGGTACAGCTTTAATGTACGCTTCAACGTACTGAGCATCTACTAAATATGCCAATTAACTGACTAAGTAAAATATGCAAATTAATTCAGTAAAATTCATCAGCACTTAATATTGAGTAATGAATGTATATATGCATTTAGTGGTGATTGCAATAGAACGACTCTTGTGTTTATTATGCATGAATGAATTTCTCTATCGTTGAGACATTAACGAATTATGCACTCACTTAACTTACCATTAGGACATTTCTGAATACAGAAGTAATTGTTAGCTTTGCTGCTTTTATTGCCTTATGGCGTTTTATGCATCACTTCACAACAAATCACCGACACGATTATCTGAATATGGCTATCCTCAGTGAACCTGATCTCCATTAGCGATATCCTTTTCCTCATATGCTAATTCATTCCGTTCTGATGTCTACGACATTAATACGCTTGGCTTGTTTCTAGTGATACTGCTGCAAATTCAACGTTCCAGCGCACTTTTCTCAGAGCTGAATTATGATTGTTTCACAACACGCTAATATCATCGCAATATTATTGTTAGTTCTTGTAAAAACTAATGCTATCCATCATATTTGATAAGATTTTAAGCGCACCTATAAGTGGAATTTGTGTTGATTTTCAAGACATTTAAGGTTGCATATTTTCAAAATGAGGCCATATGCCACTAAACTAAAGCGTTTCATCTAGAGCTGAAAGTCTTAGCGTGATCTCCTTAAGGCATTTTAAAATTTCATTGTTCAGTTTTTTATTATCTCTCGGATTTCCCTAGGTAATAATATCTTCCCATTTTTTAATTCTTAATTTCGGAATTTCCGCTCTTTACATATTCTATGAGCAACTCTCCAAATCCGATTTATTTTTTTCAGAGCAAATGGCCTGGACAATACTGACAAGAAGAGTCCACGGTCTGAAAACTCAGACGATTCGGAAATGGAGGAGGATGAAATATTGGAGAGCTCGATGACCGACTCACCAACTCCGGAAGAAGAAAAGCCGCATGATTTGACGGCGAAAAAAGAGCCATCACGAGGAACAGCTTTTAGCTCGTTTGACCCGGTGCACTTTGATCCGTTGCGGCTTCTCATAAACCCGTCATTAAATCCAGCCCTCAATCCCGCACTTAACCCGCTGCTGAATCAAGCAGCAGTGCTAAATTTCCAGCAGCAAATCGCTAGGCAATTGCCCACTCCACCTGTAACACCGTCGAATGCGCCAAAGCGATCCAAGTTAATGATCGACGAAATCCTCAACTTAAAATCAACGCCGTCTGTGAGCGAATCGCCGGCCGACGTTTCACCGGCAGTAACCGAATCGTCGACAAGTGGTAGCGAATCGCCACGAATTACCGCTTCACAAACGCTCATCGACAAAAACAAAGAACGGAAGGCAGTTGAAGTCTCAGAAATTACAGCCGAAACGGGGCAAGAAAAAGTCTCCCAATCTTGCTGATTTATTCGTATGCCAATTTGTCAACTGGTTACCGCTCAATTCAAAAAAAAAAAAAAAAAAAAACGAAAAACGAAAAAAAATGGTGTTAACAGTCGTAGCACAAACTAATCAAAACAAAATTGGCGATGATTCCAGATCTAAGAATTCCTTTAAAAAATAAGTCTTTAATTGAATAATAATAATATTTTCAATATAATTTCTATTGTATTTGTTGCATATCGAGGCAGGTAATAACTCTGCTATTACGTCAAGTATATATATTCTTCCAGAAATCAGCATCCTATTCAGCATTGCAATATTTGCAATATTCCTCAGAATTTTTGCCATATTCCTTTGAGCTAGAAAGATGTTACATGAACATCGATCATTCACTGCTAAATCTGCCCACCTTCATCTGCCATAAGAAAACGCCAACAAAAGTGAGGATGAAGAATTAGGGAAACACAAACAGGATAAAGATTTAAAAGTAGAGTTTAAATAACCATTAGAATATTGTAAGTGGAATTTTGAGTGACTGAATTGTAATTGATAAGTGAGACATGGAAAAGTTTTTAAAATAACGATATCTAAATATTGCTTACTTCAGAATACGTGATAAAATATGTGAATTATGCCAAGAAAGGATAAGAGGCTCATTGTTGATGAGAAGGTTGAGTTAGATAATGCTGAATTAAATTTGAAAAAGAGCGGTTTCCATGAAGCATTTTGGTAGGGCGCTTTTTTCTCCCACAAAGAAATGAAAATGTTTTGCGGTGTAAGCAAGCAAGGAATATCTATGCAAGGAAATACTACTTTTTTAAATTTATTTAATCCGTGCGGTAAATCACGGCATACCTTCATTGGGTTTTTCTCCTCATCTATCAACATAATTGCTTTATCATTGAAACCATGAAATGCCCTTAGTAGGGTCATTTGCAAAGAAATGAGTTACCTCAGTGAAAAATTTTTAAGTGGAAAAATTCTTTTTATTCCGGATATTGTATTATAAGAAGTCGACTTTTGCGATCAAGGTGGTGAAAAAGTGATGCATTCGCAATGACCGATTATTCTTTGGTGTTTCAAGCGATAATTGGGCAGGTATGAGATGATATCAATAGCTAAGACTGGGAAAATACCGGAAGGTAGCACCAACCTGTATACCGTACGTATGAATACAGATCTGATAGTGTTCGCATGTGATTTATTGTGTATAAATGCAATTTACAATAATAATATGTTTATTGATTGCAAAGTTGCGCTCATCTTTTTTTTCAAATGTGTTGTCTTGTGTTTTTTTTTTGTTTCGTTGAATTGTTTATTTGATGCCCAGAGGCTTGAATGTTTTTTATTAAGCGTTGCAATGAGTAGTATTATTTTTATGGAACAGATAAATGTTTTAAATATGTAAAAATTAAAATTTGGACTTTAAAAAATTATGGTCATATCCATTGAGCTCATCATGAGATTTATTTTCAAAATATGCAATTTATTCAATGACTTCTTTGCAAAATATACAATTTGTTCAAAAAACTTCTTTGCAAAATATGCAATTTATTCACTTATTAAGTACTTACTTCAATGAACAAATTGATCAGAATTCTCATATTTTTTTGTGAATTTTATTCCCTAATATTATTCTAATTCGTTCATTTATGCTCTAATAATCTAATATTTTTTTAGGTGAGTTGCTTTTTTTGAGGAAATATATTTAAAAAATTTGCAGCATTTACTATATTTTTTTCTCCATTTTAAAACGATTTTCCCTTTATTAAAAAACTTAAATCGACAAATGCAGGTAAAATTAGTAATGAGTTTTTATTAAGTGATCAGCATTAACATACCTTCTCCATCGTTTGGCGTTAGTGGTGTAAAAATTTCAGCGTCGATTTTGTGTATTGGCCTCATTTAACGACCCGATATCGACGATGCCTCATCATGACATTCAAACTTTTTCTATGCACATAATAATTTGTGCTAGGAAATTGAGGACCACCTTGTGTGTGTGTATATAGATGTTTTTAGGTGTTTATGGGTTTGTGTCTGCAAGTGTTTATATGTTTATCTGTCTGTCTATGTATGTCTGTTTGAATGTACGTATGGATGTTTGTTAGGCGAGAAAAATCGAATGTTTCTAGATTCATCTTAACCAAATTGCTCCCGTTATTAACGCTTTTTATTCGTCGTGCAGTCGGCCTAAGCGTACACTCATATGAGCTCATCGGTTGGCTTTTTCAAAAATATAATACCATCAATCGAGTCTTATAGAAAACTAGTAAGCTCTTATACTTTTTAGTCTTATACTAGTAAGGCTCTTATAAGGCTCTTATACTTCATTTTATTGCCTCCATTTCAACGACATTCCCACATACATTCCTTTTGAATGCTGCTCAAGTGCTACCTTCAGTATACTCACAAAAAACGTTTACAATAATTATTTAGTTATTTATTTCATCTACTGCATTCTTGTGCTACCTGTAACATTAAAAAAAGGTTTTCTATTCTCAAGCAAGTAGTCATGATTAGCACAATTATGTCCTTGGCATTTGTAATCAAAGGTATGAGGTTATGATGAGAGCGAGATGTGAGTACCTGCGTGTAATGCCAAAATGAGCAAAATTTTCCTCATCTCGCAAATGTTGTCTCTTTTGACGGATAATTGGTAAAGGAGTTTAGTGAGCGCATCAATGTGTTATTGCCACACTCGATGATGCTATTCGGTTGTTGCTCATGCATACCAACCGTGTTGCAATAAGCACCTCCGTTTATTTACGCTCATCCAATATGTCGGTAATCGCAAGAACTATCATAGTCGTTCACCTTTCGATATCTCTTCAAATGTTGGCGAAAAAGCATCTCACCACTTCAACTGCGCTTTCACTAGTGTGTCGAAATCAACTCGAGAGCTGTCAACGAAGAATCCTGTTTAGTGAGGACTGTTCACTTCAACAAAACGACTAAAGGTAGTGAAGCAATTAAAAGTTTTTTCAATGTGAATTTTTTGTTGGAGTTGCTTGAAACTCTTTGTTGCCAGCAATAAATCAGGCGGAATTTACTAGCCATGCCTAATGCATGTTTACTATAGTCTTAAGTGAGTATGATCGCTCATCATTAATAAAATATCCCGAATTCACGAATATCGCTCACTGCAGCTGTCCCGGTTTCTTCAACAGACATGTCGCTATCAGATGTTGGCACTTATAGAGTCCCCTCGGGGCATCATCACAGCTTGATTCTCACCATCGATCGTCGCCCATCCAAATCCACCATGCCAGTTGATCTAAGATTGCGCCGTAATGCGTCTTACGAATGGCTTTGTTTCTCATTTATGGAACTACTCGCTAACTCGATCCTTCGAGTCTACATTTTCCTGAAATCAGCGTTTTTGAACCTCTAAAGTGAGATTTTGTGATCTTCACTCACCTCTTGAATCATTTTCGACTGCATAAAAGAGCTTATAAGAAAGCTCGATTTTCGCTCACACAAAATTTACCCGCTTAGTGAAGGGATGCTAAGAAAATATGAGCAACTGAAAACAGGAAAGCTGGTGTCCCACTAGAAAGACTTTTGCAGCTGGCGCATCTTCATCATAGTTGAGAAAACGTAGAGTTGCATACTTCTATCCGCTGAGATAACCTTCCGTATTCCCAGAAAAACCTACGAAGTCGTCGGTACCCGTCCATTGATAAGGGAACAGGATTTTGGCAAACGTTTGCCTAAAATTTGGCGGATAATTTTTTTCCCTCGGAACACAAAACATACTAGAAGCTCACTTTACAAAAAAAAGAGATTAGTTCAGGTGATCCGTTCAATCAATATATGAATGCATTATTGCGCATATTTACGCTTCAAGAAATTGGATGATCAAATGAGAATAGAGATGAAAGCGCATATAGCCGTAGCATTCGGTCATGTTTTTCCGCTTGTTTTCTTTTTTTTCTCGTCTACTTTAAATAAATTAATTCCCTCATTTTCATTGACAACATTTAGTTGGCAAATATTGCTGAACACTGCCATGGATAATTTCAGGTCAACTATGCATTGAATAAATGCTTGAATATCGGATACGATACACACGTGCGGAATTGCATCACGCATGGTCAACCCTCCGATTCTCTCTTTATATTTGAGAGAGGGAAGGGGAGAAAGGGTCGGCCACAAATTTTGAGCAATTCAAAAAAATGTTACGCAATCTAATAATATGCAAGCAATAAAAACAATTCAATTTTCCTTTGCTGAAGCATTCAAAAGAGTTGAAAATTTCAGAAATTTTAATAAAAAGTCTTCTTCGAGAAAACAAAATTATCGAGGCACTCGACCTCTTTTTCATAAGTGATGATCATTCCCCTGATGATATCTAAGACTCAAATTTCCAATTTCAGCATGCAGAGAGTGATCCCCAATGACTTCATAAGCTCGCCACTTGCAATGCCTGAAAGGCTGTTCATCGTTGGAGGTTCGACTTGGAATAGCTGCCTCAAAATGCATTGGAAGATACGAGATCGGTGAACTGGAACCAATTTTATGACGCTCTGAAATCTTTCAGTGATCATTAGCCAGCAAAAATGTTACAGTTCTAGCAGCCGATTCTCCTCCATCTAAAAAAGTGCACTCAAATGTAGACAGCGAGAAATGTTAGGGATATTGTAAAGGAAGAGGCGCTCAAGAAAGAGAATGAGTCTTGAGGCGGATCTTGGCGATATGCAGGAAGAGTGGGAAGATTAAATGAGACCCGTTGTTGATTCATGCAATTCATCAACCAACTATAGTAATTAAAGTAAGAAACTGTCAGATGATTCAGACGCGAAGATCAGTTTTTCCTTCTGAAAATCAGACTGAAACATCGATCCAAAACTTCCACATGCAATTTTCAAAAACATTTAAATGAAAATCGCCTGAAATTTTCATAGGTAAAATAGAGACATCTCAACAATCTAATAGTGATTCTAATGAAACTAGGCAATGTCGAGTAGAACAAAATAAAAAACGGTAATAGAAAAACCTCAAAACAAGATAAATCCGTTTCATTTACAGTATAGAAATAGGAGCAGTAAATATTTCAACTCTAATTATAACACACATTTTAACTATTTAACACAAACACCTATTTAAAACACTGCTCAAAGGTATTCAAGCTATTTAACACATGCTATTTAACGCGAACACTCAATATTTGAGCTGAACGAAAAAGATTTATATGTCGTTTGTGTTCTCACGATTAGAAGAGGTGCGAGAGATGTGATGAATGGATGATTCTATTGTGCTAGTGATTGCGACTCAATTTGCTCGATGGTTAACGCCGATATTATGACCTTTGACCTGAGCGACATATACAATGTGAGCATTTAAGTGCTCGCTAAATGAAGGATAAATGATGTACCGCTGTTGTTTGAAGGGGGCGATAAGAAGAGGGGAAAGTCGAGGGGAATCTTTAGGAAATCGATTCATTAGCCAATTCTTAGGCTAATTTGCATTTAGCTTCTCTCATTAGCCATAATGGTTTTTAATTTAACCTTTTTATTAGGTATCCGCTAATGGTTGCTATATCGGTGATCAGCGGAAACTATCAAGATTAACACTCAACGAGGTAGAGTATAAAAAAGCCAATGATCGGCAGGACTTAATACTTTTCTTTATAAAATCTTAACTTCTTCACTCAGTGAAAAATAGTATTTTGCAATTCATAAAATGCCTCATCACTTCAAATCTTAGGCGAAATTAAAATCTAAACAGTCCAATTCGAGATCAATCATGAATAGTATTTTCATCAACCTTTTTATTCACTATTCATTGTATAGTTTCACAGTGAATTTTTCTGAACTGCATATATTATGATAAATAAATGAACCTCTCATATCGCAGCTACATAAATTCTTTAATATTATCCATAAGCTTGAGCTGAGGGGGAGGTGGGAGGGGGGTGGAGAAGGGGAGGTAAAAAGAGGGACTTCTGCTTAGTCATGATAGCATTTGCTGCAATTGAGGAATAAACCTCCATTTGAGGAAGGGGTTTCTAATTTACTCGAAAGAGTGAAAGTATGTTACTACGATGTTTTAAACATTTTCTTCTCTAAATACAGATTTCTCACATATGCTCAAAGAAACGATCAGTACAAATAGTGCCCCGAATACCATCAACAGTTTCCGGTAATTTATCGAGTTCATTGCTATTTTATTATTTTAACAAACAGAAAAAAAATGGAAAAAAGGGGGAGGGGAAAGGGCGGAATGGTTATGCATTGCTAAACGCAACTAGTATATTTATTCAGGTGAGAATCACAAATATATCGGCCTATGAACTTCACATTTCAATATGACGATGATTACTGATGAATCGAGTCTAATAGACGCTTGCCGAATCATATTTATTCACAGCTTTATTGAGTGCTTCCGATGCTTTACTTATTTCTTGTTCTGAATACTCAAATATGATTTACAGCGCTTGCTTCCTGTTTCAATTCTAATGCCTACTGTGATCATATATCCAAAATTTAGTCTCATGATGCGTTTTACCCATCGCAGGAGGGGGGAGGGTGGGGGGAGGGGAGGGAAGGACGGGAATTAACATTAGATAAAAAGGCTCATAATTTTTATGTCATATTGTTTTCAACTATTTTAATTTGTATGCGCTAGAACAGACTTGTCGGATCTTCCCACAATTTACTTCTATAACTCATTCTTCTCGTTATATAGAGACAAAGGGCTTCGATCATTTCTTCACTAGAAGGTTCTCAATGAGATGCCGTCGAGATGGAGTTACGAAATGAGCTGAAGCCAGAGGAGCTTCTACGAGAGCTTTGCGATATTTTCGTTTGCGAAATTCCTGACCAACACAAAACAGTGAAGATAAATGAAAATTCGCCAAGTGCATTCTATTTAGCAGTTGAAAATAGACATGAGTTCCAACGAAATTTATTTTCAACCTATGACGATACTTTTCACTAGCATTGTGATAGCACAGGAAGAGGTTCGTCCATCGTAGGCTCGATTTCTGTAAATATTAGCCAACTTCTCCTCTAAGAGAATAATGTTCTCGATTTCTTGTACCCATTATAATCTGTTTGCATAGTGGATTGTCTCTATGCGATGTACGAACTACACGAAATAGAGATTCTTGTTTTCATTGAATTCTTCACCATCATACTGCAACTTCTTTTCAACGAATGACACTCGGCGTCTAGCAAACATACATCTGTGTTGTTCAACATATTGTATCCATCAACGCTTACGATGATCTTAATAGAGATTTCCAAGGGGAACATGAGATAAGAAAAATAATTCGACAAGAATTTCAGTGGGATTTTTTTATAAGAGTTATGGAAAGTTCTTTAGGCAGTTTACTTGTTTGATATTAGTGAAATGATATCCGGTTTGGTTCAACAAATGATCTTTTAAATTTAAAATATATAAATAGGCGAAATTATTTTTTTATAGTACTGGATAATTTTTTCTTGGCGATTATCTTCCAACGTTGTAGAAAATTCTTCTTCGAAATACCTCTCTATCACATTTTTGCGCCTATCTACAATGCTTTGCTTTTATGAAAAAAAAATACAAGAGAACAGGTAATATATAAATCACTTTCATGATCATCAACTAGCGTTATTGGAAGAAATTTTTCCTGCAAATTACTCCATTTTTATTTTTATCTCAACGCTTCCTGTTCTCTCCCGTTAATAAGTTATTTCTCTACTGAAAAAAATCCCACTTGTTCGTCGAACTTCAACAATGAGCACTGCAAAAATATTGTCCGTTCCTCTGCATCCATTTTTAAAATATAGACGAGTAACGACACCGTAAAGAAATAAATGTTGCACTTTTTAATGGGGAAAAGGGACAACGAAAATTCACAATCACCATAAATTGTTGCCAGGTACCGTACTTTATGATGCTCTAGTATTTAAATTAAATATTGCTGTAATTTTGCAATTATCAAAAACTTCATACCCCTTCCCATTTCGGCAAATTTTTCAGCCGCTTCAAAATTAAAGCAGAATGAAGAAATCAACCTCAACGCTGTTTTCATATAGAATCATGCGAAATTATCGTTCAGCGTCGAAGTACTGCGTCAATGGCAATGAAATAGCTCACATATTGGAAACACTCGACAAAATTCCTAATCTAGATAAATGGAATACTTAGCGAGCTAAAAATCAGCTAAGAAGGTCTAACTGGATTGAATAATCGACAGAAGCCATCGTTGAATGAAATGTAATCTCATTCGAGTGAAATATGTGATGCTGGTTAATATGTCGTTCAAGTGCAGCAGACGATAAGTCTTATGAGCTGATGTGCAAACCACTTCAGGCTATCTCACCTTCGCTCATTTTTTCTGTGACAACGAATACAGCCAGTGCGAACGAGTCTCACTTCGGCTACCAGGCGCCTTGAAACCTCCCCCCCCCTCCCCTCCCCTGCCCCCATAAGCGGGACTGTCCTCGATTATGAGAGGATAACTCGGCAAATAAACGTCTAAACCTCATGACTTCAAGGTATCATCCCGTTGCATTCTATCGAAAAGAGCTCATTTCTAGAAAATACATTAGAGAATAGTTTTGAAAACATGATGGAAAAATAATTAATACATAGGAAAATGAATATGAATTCGATAAGAAAAACAGTTTTATTTTACATAAGTGGCCATGCTTTGAATTTACTTAAAAATACACCTTGTACATGAAATTTAAAAAAAAAAAACTGAATTATTTCTAGACTCGAACTAACGGGTGAGGTCGATAGTCGAATAGCGACCGAACATCCTGAGGCAGTTCACGAACACAGAGTGCTTTCCTATGGAGTTGTAACAACGATTCCGAATAATTTTAAATTAAAACAATTTAAAAATAGTATAAGTAGTAAAAGTAGCATAAAATATACGGATTTTGAGATGAAGTTAAGAACGGTAAGAGGTCAGCATTGCAGCGTATTCACATACGAATGAATCATCAGATCGGATGTCTAAAGGATACATCGACTATGCGAACGATCGACGTGCTAACACCTGGGATCGAACTCATCTAGCTTAGACACTTCTAACCGACAATTGTGATACGAAACCCTATTCGATCCAGTACTTTTCCACAATGAAATAACACTATACTTTTTATTAATGTTTTATATTTTGGCAGTATGAAGAAATTCATAATTGCGCACGATAGTTCACCTTAGCCTTACAATATATAACAAGGGCTTTGCAGTAATGTCCAATATACCTATGTTGTAGAGATCTTTGAACAGATTCCAAAATTCGGAAATCGTCGTCGAAAACACCCGGCAATGGTACTTTAATGAAGATAGGGAACAGATTCTGACGCAAAAACCGCGAATGCTATCACAATAATATTTTATGGTCTATGCGTAGTGTTGTTGGAACAGCACGATTTCTGGTTGCAGGAGTTTTAATGAAACATTGAACTTAACCAGATCTCCAGCGATCTAGATATGTAGAGATGGATAGTTTTCAAAATAAAGGAACCTATTGCTGAGCCTATTAGAGGTATATAAATTCTTAGGTTATCGCGGTCTTATAGACAAAAAAATCTTTCAGAAACGTCGTTAATATGTGCAGGAAACAACAGTGATCTTACATGGGAGATAAAAAAAGGCACTGCCTCATAGAAGCTGCTAATAATGTGTTCTATGGATAGTGAGTTGCCCATCTATGACGTTCTTCTTATAAACAAGGGTCAGATCCAATCTATTAGAGACCCAAGGGTCTCATACTTCTCTAGCTTTTTCAACAGTCTGCTACGGAAAACTATATCGAGGCATTTGTACAGTCAACACTCACAAATGCATTTCATTATCTAATGCTGTAATCAATCTCCTACTGAGCAGATAAGCTGAGACATAATGCAGCAAGCAGGCAACAACGTAAATTGATGTGGGTTTACGAACTTTCAAAAAAAATCGATGCTTTTTTTTTTGAAAGTTTTCATAAAATTGCAGATTGAATCGATCAAGCTGAGTGATCGAGTAATAGTTTGTAAGGGAAACCCCAGGTATGACTACGTCCAAAACTTAGCCAGATTCGGGATGTGGCCAAATGCCTGGCTTGGCCAAGCACGAAGTTTCGCGTTATTCGACATCCGGCCCTATCCGAAGCCGGACCTCTCTCAGACTTGAAAATATCCGATATTTGGCCACCTATGAGACTTGTCTACGTTCGAATTGTCATCTCGCACAAGATTTGGACCGGAGCAGAGCTCGGCCGCATCTAAGACCTCGTCCTGTAGATATTTGGCTGCATCCAAAACTCGTCCAACCTAAATGCGAGGTACGTCCCCACTCGTTCGTCTCCATTTAAATTTTGGCCTCGCCCAAGATTTCACCACATCTGAGGCCTGGACCCGCCTAACGCTTAGCTTCAACACAGACCTTCATCCACCCCAGATTTGGTCATGTGCTACAGTTAGCCGCATCCAGGACTTGGCCATTCCCAAGAACTGGACTCACTTCATACTTCGCAAAGTCCGACATTTGGCCGCACTCGAGATTTCGGCGCGTCCAAGACGCGGCCATGTTCGAAATTTGGACCTACACGAAATTCAAGCCACATCTGCGATCTCCCTATGTCTCAGATTCGGCCAGGCCCGAGACTTGGTCACATATGAGGTCTGGGCATGTCTGACGCCTTGCCTTACCTGTGACCTAGCCGCAGCAGCGACGCGCCTCATCCGGCTTTTGGCGCATTGGCGTAACGAACCAAAAGAAGATTTGACCCATTTCAGGACTTGGCTGCATTCAAGGTTTCGCATATCTGAGACTCGGCCGCCCCCAAGATCTCGCTTTCCACGGATTCCTGCCCCGTTTGAGACCCAAACCCCCTCGAGATTCGGACGCACCTCAGACTTGACCTCATCTAAGGTTTTGCCCGGTCCGAGAACTACATCCCTCCCAGGCTCCCAAAATTCGCCTCGTCCGAGATCTGTTGCTGGGCATACTAGGCTCGGCTACATCTGCAATCCAACTCTGTCCGGCGTTCGGCCTCATTACAGATTCCACACCATTCACGGCCTAGCCCCCTCCAGGCATCCGATCCACCAGACATTTAACCACGCCGAAGCTTCGAGACATTTGAGATTCCAACCACCAAGATACAACCACACCAGAGACTTGGCCATATCCGAGAACTGGGCTGGTTCGGAGTACAGCTCCATCAGCAGTTTGGCCGTATCACAAACTCATGGGAAACTTGACTTGATCCCATCTCCTCTTTTGCTAAACGTTTGTGCAATTTTTTTAGCACTCTGGATAGCGCACTTCCTCTCCTTCACTTTTTCACTGAACCAGCATCTGCTTCCCACGCAGATTGCGTGGATTATCACGCCTGCATCTTTCAGTCAGTCTTCGGGAATAGACAAACAGCATAGATGGTATCATGCACTGTGCAAGGAATGTAACCAGTGTACAAGCACCTTACATTACTGCGAGCCATCCTGCACCGAACCGTTCCTCCTTTTCTCGGAGTTTTGATCCTCCCTTCAGAGACACTCCAATTTGGCAGGTCTTCCATATGCAAGGTAACAAGCTTTCACTGCATCCTCCTCACAGCAACTTGTTTTTCTAAGTGCAGACGTCTCCAAACGCCTCAAAAGAAAAATTTACTTAATAAAGATATAGTTTAGAACAGCGACACATAGACAATGACCTCCAATTCAAAGGCTCTTCAGCCGTTAGTAGAAGCGAAAAATCAAAGCAGAAATAAAACGTGCGGCCGGAAAATGCAAGTACCACGAGACGGGACATAGAACTTTCGCTCATTTCAGGTCTATACCCCTTTCGAAGCAAGCTCCAACTTTTTCCACTTTTTCTAAGTACATAATCCACCTTTTCCTCTTAAAGGACCAGCTGAATATTTCCCTTCCGGAACACAACCACCAACGCTCACATGCATGTTCCATTTCTGCAAAAAGTTGATTGGTGACGTGTATCGCAGCTCGACTGATAGAAGAAAGCATTAAAGATATAGTGCTTCAGGTGCTCCTTCTTTTTTACGATAGAGAACATTCTCCTTTGACTTCTTGAAATCTTCCATGGTAACGCGCATACGACGTTCACGTAGCGCCAGAAGACCTGCTTCAGTGCACATCGCCTGAAACGAAAAACATTTGCATGTAAACACCTCCCCCACTCCCTGATACGAAAAAAATATTTCCCATATAAAACCCCATCTTCACCCCCTCCTCCACATCTTACGGCCCAATGGGCAATGGAGCGGCAAATATAAGAAAGAAAGAGGTGCAAAGGAAATCATGAGACAGAAATAATTCCACTTCGGTCAATGAGATAATCAACGGCGAAGGAAAATTGATTTAGCTTAGTCATTAAGAATTCCAGCACTTCCTCGCAAGTAAAAACACATAGTAAAAAGTAATGCCAATCTAAAGATACAAAAGGCAGATGGGCGAGGTAGCCAAGCACCGACCGTTCGCGAATAAGTTAACTAGTACTCTTAACAGAACAGCCCTCGTCGGCGCTGATACTTCTCTTTTTCTTCTATTTCCGAGTATAGCAAATCAAGAGCAAAAAAGCAAAATTGACTAACAGCAAAATATAAATCCATTCAACATAGCCTAATACGACGGTCAAGCCACTGTAGACGGCACATAAATAAATCATTTGCATATGAACATGGTTTAAAAATACTCCCACCCAATACTATGGTTGTCGCCCACTCGTTCTCCCCTTCCGTAAGAATTTCAGCGGAAAAAAATCGGAAGAATGAAGCGAAAAGTTTGGAAAACTGCACGTTTTACACCTACCAGGTCATCTCGACTTTATCCCCCGAACCCTTCCTTTTGCTAAAAGCAGTTAACGCAGAGATCACCAACCTTGATGTCAGCGCCGCTGAGCTCATCTTTAGCCGTCACAAATTCGTCGAGATTCACATCGTCGGCAAGTGTCATTCGCGAGGTATGGATCTGGAAGATGCGTCGCTTCGTCTTCTCATCCGGAAGCGGGAATTCGATTTTGCGGTCAATACGACCTGGTCGAATCAAAGCAGGATCCAACGAGTCGATGCGATTCGTTGCCATCAAAACCTGCAAGAAAATGACCACTTATTAAAACTCTCAAATGAACGATAATGATGGCTAACACCATCTAATACAAATGAGACTAAAACCAATCAACAGGTGAGCACAGCTGAAAATATTGGAACTTTCTACAGGAAAGCAGAGGATCGACATTTCATTTCCGTTTTCCACATCCTGCGATAAAGACTAGGGGGCATACCACGGTGGGATAAACCTGACGATTGCTACAACTACTCTTAACATATTATCACCGAAAGGGTATGGGTTTATGATGTTTACCTTAACATCGCCTCTTGAATCAAATCCGTCGAGCTGATTCAACAGCTCAAGCATCGTTCTTTGAATTTCTCGTTCACCACCCGAATTCGAGTCATAACGCTTTGTTCCAAACGCTCATCGATGAAGACAATCGACTGAAAAGAGAACAGTGAACTATCATACTTGCATAGCGAACAGCCCGCTGCTTCAATGTTCGTGACGTTTCGCCAAATCGCCTGAATCTCAAGTCATATGACTGAATTTTACTGATTCGAAACTGGACAGCCGAAACCACTAATTTTCATATTCCTTGATTTTTAGGGACGGATAGAATCAAGAATATGAATTAGTTTCCTGAACCTCAATTTTGATTCGCATGCCGACATCGAGGACGCTGGCATACTTCATGAACCAAGAACCATGGATGAGAAGGAGGCACCAGACTAATGACTCTTATCTATTTGAGGCTCAAGAAGCGGCAAATTGAGCAAGCCACACATTACCCTCAACAAAGCTCACTTCATCAGACCTAATCTTTTACAGCATCACGCTATCACGACTAGAGTGGGGAGGGGGGGGCACCCGCGGTCATTTCGATGTAACGAAGAGATAAAGGAAGGAATGACGTGTTTATGCGGCATCTGCTTAGATAAAAACATAAACGATATATCAATAACGCAGATGCCGTACTCTTCTCGTATAACTCCGGTCTCATCGCATTTTCAAAAATTCTCCTCTGTGGACAAAGAGGATTCACTAAGCACTCTCTATTATTGACTTTTCTCCTCCTTTCCCCCACCCTCCTCCCCCTTTTGGGCAGCTGCCAGAAAATAAAGTAAACCCCTGAAACCACTCATCCGATATTCATGTTGCAATACTGAATGAAGCTCTACTTCAAGAAAAATTGCTCTTAAATCAAAATGATACCATAACGAACTTCCAAAGCACTCAGCTACCTATTCAAGGTCAAAGAAGACATAAAAACCTCTTACAAACATTTATTCAAGTCTCGTCGTGGAACGCGTTCCTCACACCACTAAGAACATTCAACCATCGTACTACAAGCCGTCCGTCCATGCACCGATATAAAATCCATTTCAACTATGGGTGTTTCAACATTACAGCCTTCTCATACTACACTCAGAGTACTACAGGCCTGCAAAGTGCCCTCATGTCAGGGCCCAAAAAGTTATTTCTGGGGATCTCCTTCCGCTACTAGAATATTCCTTTCAAAAAGTTTGTGTCCGGGAACGCAACTGCTTTCCCCCAGTTTACTATCGGTAAATGCATACTAAGAAGTGCAATATTCACATTTTTCACCTTAAAAAAACGATCTTCTGCTCTTAAAATTGCTGATATACGAATTCGAACATCCTATTATGGAAAAAGAATCAAAACAGTTTTCTTGTTTAATAAACACCGATTTTGGTAAATAAAAACAAGCATAGAATCTGATTAAATGCAGCCGATAATATACTCAACAGACCGGACTCGTCAACCAATAAACTTTCCAAGGAAAGTACTCACGGGGGCATGTTCTTCAGCTACTCGGAACAGCTCACGCACCATCTTCGGCCCGTCACCCAAATATTTCTGGATAAGCTCCGAACCGACGACACGTAGAAACGTCGCGGACGTCTGGTTGGCTACCGCTTTTGCCAGCAGCGTTTTACCCGTACCCGGTGAACCGTACAATATGACCCCTATAGAAAAATAAAAAGTCGCATCAATAATGACATATTTTCAAGGAAGATACACAAAAAATTAAACTATTTAAAATTTATTAAAAAAGACCAATTAAGAAATGAACGTTTCCCAAAACAACTATTCAACAAAAATATAGCCTCTGTGCACCTCTATATTTCCTTTCAAATACAACAAAAGGTAAGAAAGCCTAGAGCAATGATAACAACAATAAATACGAAGAGAATTTTTTGAAGTTCAAATAGAACATGAAAGAAACTGCTGAAATTCGAATTCAATAATGAAACTGTAAATTTTAAAATCCATAAAACTCCAGCAGAAATCAGCCATACTACGGCAATATGTTCTACTGGAAACAATGCAACAGCAAAGTGCAACTTTGATTGCCAAACCTCTTGCGCTTCCATCAACTATCTTCTTCGCATCGAGCGAATATTTGAACAAGCACATGGTAAAGAGAAAAAAATTTAAAAACCACCTGTATAATCAATCAAATTATTGCTGTTGAACAAACCTTTGAAATTAGGGAAAAAATAAGAGCGAACCTTTTGGTGGTTTGATTCCCATCTCCTCATAATACTCTGGATGAGTCAACGGCAGTTCGACCGATTCTTTAATTTCTTGAATCTGCTGATCCAAACCCCCAACATCTGCGTACGTTTCCTATAATTTAGGATTAAATTAAAAAACTTTTCAAAAACAAACGTGTGGCATGTAAAATGTCTCAAATCATGAAACTGACAGTGCTTATTCAAAGAAAATAAGTAAAGAAAGTGCCTTTAGTCTTCATAAAGAAATATCAGGAAAACGTAGCCCAAATCCTTCAACACACAAGAAGTAGTTCCTGTCCATAACAATCGTTAATAATGTTTATTACATGAAGGTGACTGTGTTCCATCTCATTTAATCCATATTCAAAGTATACTTCATCAAGTGCCGCGACGGTAGCCCTGACTCCTAATGTTTGAACTACTTTTATTTACAGAAAACGCTTTAACAAAAATTTCAACGAAATTCTCAAAACGAAGTACTTCATTCACTCACAACATCCAAGTTAGGCAGCGAAGGATCAACGACTTACCTGGGGAGCCTTCTCGAGTTTCATAACAGATACCATCGGATCCGTATCTTCGGCCAAAACGCCGATCACTGCATGCGTCTTATGATTGAGAAGAACCGCACAGCCCGGCTCCAATTGCTCCTTATCGACGAATGACAAAATGGACACATAATGCTCGCTACCGACATTCTAAAAACAATATAACATCCAATAACTATATGAAACAAGAATTTGGGTAAAATGTGGTCAAATCTTGATCAAGAATGACCTCTTATATTTTTAATCGGACTGCAAGTTGCCAATACAGTATAGCATGTCGATAACAATACAAGTACGTTGCAAAACGTTGGAAAAGATAAACCATACCTAATATGTATGAAAAATTAAGGAAAAGTATGATCGAATGTTTTAGTAAAAAGTGTGTTTCAAATGCAGCTGGTGATACCGTCAGCAAAAAAAAAAACCAAAATCTGATAAAAGCAAACACATTTTTGGAATTAGTTTTTCAAAGTCCCAAAGAAAGCTCGTCGTAATTAGAAAATTCCTTCTTTTAGTAAGCCTCAAAAGCAGGAGCTATTACCTTGCGTCAGCTCTTACCTCTCAGTACGCCTATTAATTTACGGTTCGAAGGGATTTACTCATAGCTACAAAGAGTGTGATCCATTCGTATTTTACACTGCCTCCGGGTACACATGAATCAATGACCAAAGAACAGCTTGATAAAGTTGAAGGGAGAAGGGAGGGGGACGAAACCAGGCAAGTATTGCGAAGAATGAAATGCAACGACTTCTATTGGTACGAATATCAAAATCAGCCTAAAAATAGTGCAAAGTTAAGAATATGGCGCCGAATAATGCAAGTCGAATGAATATTTCAGTGGCCTTCAAGATCAAAACGTTGGTCGCCACTGAACAACAAAATCATTCTGTGCATTCTTTTGCAACCAGGCACCCTCACTCCTCCCCATAAACATCAAACAGCAGATTACGGGTTTACTTTCTAATTCACAGATATACCTATTTCCCCTGCGAGAGGAAATTATGTGGTGATATTTTAGTGGTGAAACGACGTAAACACATTTGCAAAATGCAAATCATACAACAATCGCAACTCAGCACTGCTGTATAAGAGCACTCCTTTTCATATTTGTCTTAGCTTCTCAATTTTTTCCGGTTTTCTTTTTGAAATCCCGAAAAGGATGATTAATTTCCCTCAAGTACCTGACAAATGGTAGCAAGGTACACTACACCAAAGCACTGGAAATATCCACTCATTGCAACTGACCGTTGAAACGATGGCGTGCTGATCGTCGATGATTTCTTCCAGGCTTCCGACCGCCATCGGCGTTCCACGCAGATCGTTCACTTTCGCCCTTTCCTCCTAATCACAACAAACTATAAGTCCTGGTCAATGGCGTACACCTGATCCTTGAAAGATGGAAGCTTTGCACTCCTGGTGCACAGGGAAATGGGCGCTGCATTTTCGCAAGAAAAATTTTCTACTACATATATATATATATATATATATATATATATATATATACAACTTTTAAAATTTTGCTCTATTTCCCTTCTTTAAATGATGAAATAATAATATAAATTGCTAATAAGGTGCAATGGACTATTTTTGCAATATATCCTCAGCATATCGGAAAAGCCATGCCACTACAATCTGGCAATTCTCTTTCCCCATCGAATCAGGAAAAGGAACTGAAATTACCCTAAGTCCTTTGTGCAGAAAAATTTTTGCACACACGCCTGCAAAAAGTTTATCTCCTACCTCCACTCAAAAAACGATGATGTAAAAATAAGTTCGCTTTCAAATTGCAATTCCGTAACATATATTAACAAGCAAAAGAGGTAAAAACATGCGTCGAACACCGAAAACTAGACTACATAAAGGTAAATAAATAACAGACCGTAATTAGCGAAAAACAACGGTTAAAAGAAACATCTGCATACCTCTTGTCTCTCTTCTTGTGGTTTCAATCTCTCTTGGTTTTGAATAAATTCTTGTTCCATCAGCAAATAGTCCTTAATGCGTTCGAATTTCAACAGCTTCAGACGACAACGCGTATGAGGTGTCACTGAATTTGCACACTTATTTAAACAAGACAACTGTGAATAAGTAGTTAATTCAGAAGGAGGATTTAAGGATAAAGAAAGAAAACGACTTCACATGACATGATCAGAAGAAGAAAAGGGAAAAGAACCAGGTGGTGAGAAACGCCTAGGGGACGATTTTCCAGAGAAAACGGAATACTACTATACTCGACCAGATTCCCATACCTATTCATAAAAAACAACAAAAGTTAATTAGAATAACAGTCTGCTAAATATTGCGATCATCGTTATCTGCCACTCGCTTCGCGGTGGAAAGTGCTCTCATTATGCGTCCTCGTAATTCCAGTACAATAAATTTATTCCTTCCTCGTATATATGGAAGAGGGGATAAGTCAAGTCATAAGTTTGCGCTGATATAAAACCTTGAAATAACAGTTAACGAATTTGCGTCTTTTAAGGAAGGAAGATAACAACATCCCACTCATACATGCACTAATCCAACTTCACTACTACACAAATTTATGAATGCTCACTCTAAAGCATACCGGTGGGGAGTTTAGTGGCAGCATCCGGACCTTTTCCACCCTTCTTCCGTTTGCCGATGCGTGTCGGAATCGGTGCTTCATACTTCCTCTTTTTTTCCTAAAATACGAATTGTGCCAAATAAAAGCCGCATGCTTACTTTGGATACATAAATCCTACATTCAAAACATCGCTAATTGACCTAAGATGCTCATTTGAGAAGGTATTTTCACGATCATCGGATGACACCTATTTAACGACGTCAACGTTTTCATATTCTTGTCCACCGACGTCAGTCTGTTAGATCGGATCGGTGGAATGGGCCTAGTCGACCATCAATATCTGTTTGCACTCAGGTTCAGGTTGAGCAGAAAGTCGAAACTAATTAACTTCACATCACCTAGCCCCTATCGGTTTAATTAAAAACTATCTGTCAATGTACTGTAAACGAAGCCGTTGGACTGTTTCGATCATTGTCGGCCGTCGAGTTTTAAGTAACTACTACATCCTACTTCCTATTACCACTTAAGAAGCATGGAACTCAAAGATATCCTTAATCACCTCCATAACAGTATCAACAAGAACGCCTCATTGAAGTTCCTGGCGGTTTAAATTCGACAAAACGCAATATTTGAGAAGCAATAATGTAAAGGTAAAACATTCAAACTAGAGAGATGTAACGAAAATCATCTTCGATTGTTTCAAAATGTTTATAAAGCTAGATATTAACATATAACTAAAGAACCTCTATGATAATGTGCGGCATCGTAAATTGCTACCTTCATATCGTCAATGACTAGCATACCAAAAAACAACTATCGAAATGTTGTACACAGCCCTCATCATACCTTCAAATTTGCAGAGAATACGGGTTCTTTCAGGTAATTCAAGGCAGGAGGGGGTGGGAAGATGATGTGGAAGAGGGAAGGATGTATGCAAATCCGCCACTCCACAGTATCACACGCTCGATGGTAGGATTTGCCAACTCTTTTTAGAGGAACGTCAAATTTCCATTAACATAGTGGAGAGTGAGCGATAATCCCGCACAGCACTACTTTAAAACAAAGTGGACATGAGATTTAAAAGAGTCATATTATTTATGATAATAAGACCTACCTTGTCAGCGTCACCACCACCACGCTCATCCCGTTTCCCACCAAAGCCTGATTGTTGTTGGCCCATGTTAGCTGAAAATTGAATGAGGTGGGCACAAAACATAAAAAAGTTTGTCAGTAGTTTTGCCTAAGCAAAATTTTTGATCAGTATAAACCGGTTGACAGAACAAAAATACTTGAAAAATAACGCTAAAAATTTCAAGCAAAACCCGCTAATGATTAGGACAGATCAACAGTGAAATGTCGTACACCAGGAAGAACAGGAAATTGTGAGAAGACCCTCCATACTGAACCTTAACAAAAAAGAGAATAGACAACTGCAACATCCGTACACCATAATAAATCAATGCTTTATAGAACTTGGGTTTTGATTCCGAAGCCTTTCCATGATTAAATCCATAAGATGAAACACATTCGAAAACAGCGCTGCAGACCGTAAACTACTTTGCGAAAAATATACAGCATGCACTGCCACTTGTGTCCAAGTTCTTGCGACTGAACCGTTCCGCGAAAGACTAACAGAACATACGGCTCCTCCGAAATAAAGTCCTTGTTGCGGCGCATATCTTACTTCATGTTTTTTTCCTTGCATACCTTAGGCAACAGATCTGCATCCATTTTATCCACCTTTAAAGACTATTCCCAAACCACTACTATTTTTTTTAATTCAAGAACTCGAAATCTCAAAAATTCATGACCACGCAACTAAAAAAAAACCGAGAACAACCTTACAATATCAAACTCCCACTCCGAAAGAAAACAATAAAACCTTATCGCATTCATCTCCACCAACATGATGACGGACGAACTTTCATTAAAATTTATTCGCCAAGTTCGCTAAGCAAAGGGTAAATGTATTCGCTTTACGATTCTACTGCATTCTCTAGGCCCTATAATACGGTAACCTGGGAATTATCGGGAGGATATTCGTTGCTTACTGTCGTCCATTTTCGAATAGAATCTGTTCCGACGTCGATGAGAAAGAAATATCGAGATATTTGGGCAAAGTTTAATAATGCTTCAATCGGGCGGCTTTTAGCAAAAGCATTTCATATAGCTTTCCAGCCTACTTACGAATGGTGGCCTTGCATTTTTGCTCTAAAAACTCCGTAGTGACGTGAAATTCAGTTCGATTTACATTTACATATCAGGATTGTTAAACGTTTTCAGGAATTCTATCCAAGAGTATCTTCTCCTTTACGAAGTTTGTCTACCCTTCTGAGTTACATCCTTAAACTGAAAGGAATTTAGCGAAACGAACTGATATGCTCTCAATTCAACTACTTCCCAAGCTGTTACTATGTGGAACTCCATAACATATCACGCAGTTATGATTGGTATCTTATGGTATTTATTTTAAGCGATATTTGGAGCACTGCAATCAACTGTAATATCCATTGCTTGACAGTTATAACTAATTGTAACCACTTTACTGTCGCATCTGTAATACCCTCATTGTCATCGGTCGACGCACTTAGCCACAAACGCACGCGCACGAGAGAGACGGGGAGAGACCGCGCGCGTCCTCGGAAAGCGGCGCTGTAGTGGACACTCGGCAATAAAAATGTCGCAGTAAATATGAAAATATACCGTAAGGAAACAAAATTCGAAAGACGAATTTCAACACGTCTTAAAGAGCATTGAATGCTCTATCAGAATCATTAATAAGCTGAGACAAAAACAAGAACTTTTCTATAAGATCAATTTCTTATATGACGCGCAACTGACAAAAATTTCAATGTCGCATTATGCATTATCTTATGTGTTATTCTCGTGCATTCGTGACATTGTGTTCTTATCGGTGAACTGAATGCATGAATCGCCCTCGACGGTTTAATGAAGTGACCCAATCGTTCTTATGTTGCATTAAACTCCCTGTGGCTCTTCACGAATTGACCTTTCGTGCGATTGTTAGATGCACCGGTTATGAATTCTTCACTTCGACAGTTCCAGGTTTCCATCACTTCATTTCTTTCCCGTATAGTCATACCGATAACGGGCATTGTAAGTTCGTTTGATGGTAAAAAGCCAATCGACGCTTTCAGCGTCTATTTAATTGCACTGACATAGTTTGATTGTATGCAGCACTTGCTCTCCGACATAGACAAGTCAGGATTGTGAAGGAAAAAGCAGCTCGAAGGCGACATGCTCCCAATTCGAAGAATTGCGAATTACATGACAGGCGACCACAGGTGGTTACAAAGCAGGAAACCTTCAATATAAGCAGTCATTTGAAGTGCGCAACTCTAGCCAAAGAAGCCAGCCAATTCGTGGAGATCGTAAAGAAGATGGGGCTATCAAAAGCACTCGTTCCGAGCCAATAATCTAGAATGGCTGAATAAGTATAGAATAAGTACTTGGCTCACGTGCAAGTTACCTGTCCATCGACTCGTGTTCATTCCAAGCCGATAAAAAAACCAGAAGAATGAGCGACGGTGCAGTCAGAGGTGATGGCAATTGTTTTTACACCCTGCATCATGGTAAGCAGTTCTCGCATCCGAAACGTTCCAAGGACACAGCCTGTCGAAACGAAGTTTGCGCATTCGACAATCCAACCTATTATTAAGTCGATTGAAGCGGATCGGAGCTTGTTAACGGCACTAGCCGCGTGCAGTGCTCAGCCTTCAGAAAGTTAATGCAACTTCACATATCGCACAGGACTGAGCTTTGGATAGTTATCCTTTTGAATGTTACAAAACAATTTACTGCTTCAGAGGAATCACTAAACAATGCTTTAAAATGAGAGTCAGATCATAAATGAGTATGAGTAGATTTCAGAGATGTTCATTCCACGGCCACGTATAACAGTGTGGGCGAAGTGCTGTAATGGAAACTGGACACAGCGCTGAACACTGTGGTTACTCTGCGTTGGGGAGCCCACATTGACTCAATGGCTGCATCGCTATGCTTCGACTTAGACATCTATATGTGCATTGCGTCGGATGGAGTCTGGCAAGGCTACTTAACTTTGAATACTTTAAACAGCCGTGATGTCGTTGATTTCATCGTCCCCCCATCGATGCAGCTGATGACTCTTCCATCTATAGCGATCCTGAGCCCTCCGCATCCAAGTAAATACGTACAGGCGCCTCAGCCGGTCTTTTCCCTTTGTTGCGGCCTGCCGCGTGATCGTTTTACGTCTCTTGGTTACCACTAGAAAATTTAATTAGTCCATCTATAGTCATTTAACCTGGCTACGTGACCAGTCCACCCTAGTTTTCATTTGTACATTTCTTCACGACATCCTTCAATGCGGATCCAGAACGCAACTCTTCGTTTGTGGTGTGTTGCAGTTTGTTGATACTTTGCATTGTTCACTGGGTCGCTGCTAGTTTGTTTTCTTCAGCGAGTGTGGTATTCCACGTTTCGCTCCTCACAGAAGAACAGGGATGGCCGTCGAAGTGAAGAGTTCTCCCTTTACGGACATTTTTATCATTGGGTCGCAGTAGACATCGTTGAGCTTGGTGAATATTAACCAATGCGCTCTTTTTCATCTGCTTAATTCCTGACCCAAATCGCCGCTCATTTGCAAGTCTATCCTAAGTGTACAAACGGCTCCACAAGTTCGATATTTTCACTGTCGAGCTTCATGGGAAACTAACGGCAGAACGCATTTTTCATCCACTTCGTTTTGCATTTGCAAATGCTGAGCCCAATTTTCTTGGCATTCTTGTTGAGCTCGTTCAGTGAATACTGCAAGTTTTTTGGGTCATCGGCAACGAGTAGAACTTCGTCCGCAAAGAGAAGCATTTGGAGTTATTTGCTGAATACATTGAAACCATCTGCAGTCTCCATCTTCCTCAAGAGTCCTTCGAGAGTTGATAAGGATGTTGGGGAACTAATGTCCCCTTCTTTTGCGCATGTTCCGGCTGACAAGGATACTTCGAAGAAATAGCTACATCTGGCTCGATAGGCCATATTCCTTGCATCCTTTTCCTCGCCATCTCGTCAAACATAAACAGCACATCTCTGATTTCTTCCACAACAAGCTATCAATTGAAGTAGCAACAAACTCGCGATGTTTCAAGACAGAGAGAGGATCACTTGTTAAGCGCTAGTAATTAAAACAACACAAAACTTCCGCTACTTATATAACGTCTTTTCGCCATGATCCCTATCACATCTGAGACTTCAGATGTTTGCTTCACATCTCTAGAAGAGACCCACGATCCTGTTGAGAAACGACATCTGTTGCCACTTCGAGTCAGTGATGGGGTTTCGGTGATTCGTCGAGCGATTGCCTTCTTAAATCGCTCGCATATGTCAGCAGTGTCAACATACGTCAATCTCTGTAACTCATTTACTTCGAGTCTACAAATTATGTCAATTGCGCGTCATATAAGAAATTGATCTTATAGAAAAGTTCTTGTTTTTGTCTCAGCTTGTTAATGATTCTGATAGAGCATTCAATGCTCTTTAAGATGTGTTGAAATTCGTCTTTCAAATTTTGTTTCCTTACGGTATATTTTCATATTTACTGCGACATTTTTGTTGACGAGTGACCACTACCGCGCCGCTTTCCGAGGACGCGCGCGTTCTCTCTCCGTCTCTCTCGTGCGCGTGCGCTTGTGGCTAAGTGCGTCGACCCCGTTCATAATGAGTGAATTTTCATGATGGGAGTTGAATTAAGGAAGTAGTTAAATGTGAATTGATTGAAATTTAAGTTAAAGTGGTATGTAGAGGAGAGTGTAATACGCTCGTCAGTACTTACAGATAAAAACTGATCGTTTTAGAAGAATTTTGCATTTGGCGAGCTCGTTTAAAATATCACTGCATCGTTTCGGCATTTTATAATTTGCTGACAGTTTATGCAAATAGTTGCTGCGATAAGAGGAATCGTCTTTGATCCGGTAGTGAATTAGGTCGTTATTTGTGTAAACTAGGTGCTTGGTGAGCGACTGTGTGAAAAAAGTTTCGAGAGCGAGATGGCTGCAAGCATTTCGTTAATATTATTGCGCACGGCGACAGCTGTGAGTTGACATTTGCAGATCGATAAATCTTATTTTATGTGCTTCTGTTGATCCCTCCGGAAGGGAATCTTATTCCAAAAGTTTAGCCTCCCTTTCATTCCTTTTCCGAGCGTGTTATCCATGGTTTATGATGCCATAATTGAGTCTAGAATATCGCTATGCTGACTTGTAATGTCGCATAACTGGTATAATAATATTTCTCTCCTTAGGCAACTGACATTTGTCGAAACTGCTTCCACAGTGTCCTAATTTTCCTTTAATTTAGGTATCATGTAATGGAGGCGTACGACCGTTCCTTTCCCATTTTGCATCCTTTAGTCTGTCAGTGGAATTGCGTTTGCGGATGAGTCATGTGACATAGATGGTATGAACGAAGTGAGTAGACAACACTGTCACATTCATGATTCATGTCGACATCAGCAATTATTCTCAGACTTCTCTAATTCATTGCTTTTTTTTTGTTATTTTTACAGTTTGGCAAACAATGTGTTTGATTATTTACGTGTATTTAAATATGTGTTTAAATACACCCACTTAAGTAATCAACGTCGAATGAACTTAATAAATTTGCGCATTATATGTTAAAAACGCCTGATATATTGAATGCGTTTAATTAATTGAGAACTTCATGACATGTTTTGATTGCAAATACTTTTTTCAATTTAAATAATTCACTGGCTGGACATTGGATGAGGGAACATCAAACTATACGATGTTTGATTCAACCTATCGCGATTCTCCTGAGAATTGTTATGGTCATATCAATTTTGCCCTTAATATGTAATTAATAAAAATGCTTCTGGTGCACTAATGCACCTACATCGCTATGGAATCCATTACCTCCTTGTTGAAACACTACAGTGGTCAGCTGGCAGTAATTCGTGACCTGTCAGCACCGGTCTCTATCTAATTTATTAACCAGTGCTGTAACAGAGGTTAGCGAGCGTGATGTGACTAGAGGTAACAAAGGTTAGAGGTCATTGTCATGAGTAACTGGCCACTATGGAGAAGTAGTTGTCGTAGCAAAACATAACCCTAGGACCGCTTACTATTGTGATCGCTAACTGTTAGAAGTAAAGGGTGCTGCAAACGTTTTCCACTAACTATCCATTGCTTGGCTACAGCTGTGTTGCAGATATGTGCAGCGATAGCATTTCTAGTGGTCATTGTTGGTATAACCAATAAGGCTGGCTATGCCCTTTGGATGATTCCATCGTTGATTTGCGTTAGCATCCTCTGCATATGGTCCTTGTTCAGTCTTGCGGATTGCTTCCTTCAGTTGCATCGTAAATACGGATGGGTATGTATGTTTTGCCGATTATCTATTCCAAAAGAAAGATGAGTCACTTCACTCGAGTATTATTCTACGATTAGCACATCGTTCTGGATAATGGCTTAGCTGTGGATAACACCCAACTTCGTGAGGGTACATGAATTCACCGGAAGGCCAATGAAGCATGTGTGTTTTCGTGCTTGAAGCGAAGCTGGTGCAATTCCTATCTTCTCCTCCCTCCTTCTCTTCTTCCTTCTTTTCTCTGTCCTTCCCCCATCCATCTCTCCCTTCCCTCCCTTCTGAACACTTAGTCCTCCTCTTCTCGTCTTCGTCTCTCCCCCCTTTCCCCTCTCCCTAGGCGTTAAATATCATTACTTTTCAGGTTAGATGTGCGTACATGGCGATGGCACCGTTTGCTATTTTTGCATCATATCTTACAACGGTGGCATTTTTGACGAGATCTGCACAAGCCGTTGTGAGTTTCCTCTTGCATCTTTCACGGAAACTTCATTCGCTACTTTCACATTGTTTGAACGTTTCATCGATCGTGACAGTAGTGATAAAATCACTTCGAAGAAAAGTGAAACATTTAAGGTTTTTTCGATGCGTATCTTATTCTGGACCCTCCCGGTTAATGACATAATTGGGGACAAATGCTAAAGGCAGCTGCGTTGATCTGTTGAAGAAACACATCAAAGAAATAAGTGAACGATGTTTAACTCATTTCGGCGCGGTTCTTAACCTGTCTTTTTGCTCACCAGTAATCGCATGTTGCGGGGCTAGTTTTTCTGCATATTTTAACAGGTACTCGAAGTCAAACACTCTTTAATTAATCCGAAGATCATCGCTTCTCTCTATCGTCATCTAATTCATTCTACGGTCTTTTCCAAATTTTCGTTTTTGTTGAGACTGTCAATTTGGAATTTCGCTGAAGGCAAACCATGAACGTTTTTTTCCAGCACAGTGTGCATAAACCCTCGCGGAAAATTTGTAAGGAAAACAAAAATCGAGGTTAATTTGATTTTCGGAAATTTCTTGCGACATGTAATGGCATTTTTCCACCTATCCAAAAGTGTCGCCAAGCCAAAGAATTTAATTGGAGCGAAACGTCTGAGGGTGGTGCAGTTGACTTTCTTGCGCTTTCAATATTTTAGCACATCATGACGAGGTCGTTTTGTCGTTTGGCAGGCACCATGCAGATCGAAAAATTTGTGGTAGCCGGATTGTGTGATTAGATGTAAACCTCTGTGATGACCACACTTATCTGCAGTTTTGTACCGATTGATCATCTGCTGCAAGAGTTAGTGACACTGAATGACTCGAGTCAGTACTGTTCTGGGACAAGTCAGGTGTAGCTGAAAAATGTGATTTAATTGCTGATTTCCAGAACGAGAGGAAATCAAACAAGGCATTATCTCAATTGATCTGTAATATTAGTTGGGCAAATTCATTGAAGGGGCAAATTTACCTGTGGCGATTTTTTTGCGTCAGCTTCCTTGGCACTCACTCCCAACATCTTTTTTTCCATCGAAAACTCGACTTATTGAAGCCAGTTGCAAAAAGCGCATATCAAGCCATTTTCCTTGATGTGCCTTCTCCTCATCTCAGTGGATGAGTTCCGCGCGGAAAACTCTGTAGATGTAGTAGTCATTATTAGACAGTTTGGGCGTCCTGGAATTTCATCGTATTTACTTAAACAGTACATTTCTTGCAGTATTTTACATGGATGACAACAGCTGGATTCATAGAGGACGCTTTCTTCATTCTTCTTCTACCTGCCACAGCCGTTGTGTTAAATGAATCGAAATAATAAGTTCAATCTCAACATCGATGCAGTATTCAATATATACTGACGTTATGTGAAAAGAAATGCGAATAAAAAAGTAAAACGCACGTATGAATAAAAAGTTTGCACGTAGTTTAATACGGAAATCGGCTCAATTTTTGATACGGAAATCAAGAAACTAATAACATTGATTCTTACATGTGGTGAGCATTCTCAAAGCAAAGAGCAAGCACTAAGTGAACAGATGGGAACAGATGAGTGCGTAATGCTGAAGGTTGCGCTTTTTGTTTGAGCAGGGCAATAATTAATTGACTGCACTGATCTGTACTGTGCATAAGGAACTAATTTCATCATCGTAATGGTAATTGAAGTTCAAGGATGATGGAAGGGAGAATAGATGCATATGAGGCTTAGAGTGGGCTTAAAAGCAGGTGCTACATTTATAAGCGTGCGTGAATTGTGCAGTCGGGAAGGGAAACGTGTAGAAGTTTGGCAAGCAGCATGCTGATGTATGAAACGGTCATGTTGAAGTTTATCCGACTATAACTCTCTGCTGGAGCAGGAGTCAAATTCCCCTCATGCAGGCATTTTTCGTATAGAAATGGAGCCCTGTGCCATAGTCGCACAAGAATTATAAAGCACCTACTTCAAGGTCCTAATAGTTTTTTCTTTCTAAGTTCTCGTCATTGCACTGTGGAAGCGCTAAATGCTGAGGCAAAGGTATTGGGGTTTGGGAATAGCGTTATGGTGAAGGTAAGCGTTTATGATAGATGTAGAGTGAGGGTTGGGCTGTGGTAGAAGGTGGGGATTGGTTATGTAAACGCAAAGGCTTAGGCTTAGGCTTAGGCTTAGGCTTAGGCTTAGGCTTAGGCTTAGGCTTAGGCTTAGGCTTAGGCTTAGGCTTAGGCTTAGGCTTAGGCTTAGGCTTAGGCTTAGGCTTAGGCTTAGGCTTAGGCTTGGGCATTTCTTGTGCATTATTGCTGCAATTGGGATTTGTTCGATGATCAATTGTAAAGGAATAATTAATCATTTTGCTCTAAAATTTCATGCAGTTCAGCCGAACTTGTATTACGATAAAGGGCCTTTTTTGTGCATTATTTCTGCAATTGGGATTTATTCGATGATCAATTACAAAGGAATAATTAATCAATTTGCTGTCAAATTCGATGCAGTTCAACCGAACTTGTACCACGATAAAGGGCATTTTTTGTGCATTGTTGCTGCAATTGGGATTTATTCGATGATCAATTGCATGGGAATAATTAATCATTTTGATGTCAAATTTGATGCATTTCAGCCGAACTTGTACGACGATAAAGGGCATTTTTTGTGCATTATTTCTGCAATTGGGATTTATTCGATGATCAATTATAAAGGAATAATTAATCATTTTGCTGTCAAATTTGATGCAGTTCAGCCGAACTTGTACCACGATAAAACGCATTTTTTGTGCATTATTGCTGCAATTGGGATTTATTCGATGATCAATTATAAAGGAATAATTAATCATTTTGCTGTCAAATTCGATGCAGTTCAACCGAACTTGTACCACGATAAAGGGCGTTTTTTGTGCATTGTTGCTGCAATTGGGATTTTTTCGATGATCAATTGCATGGGAATAATTAATCATTTTGATGTCAAATTTGATGCAGTTGAGCCGAACTTGTCCACGATAAAGGGCATTTTTTGTGCATTATTGATGCAATTGGGATTTATTCGATGATCAATTATAAAGGAATAATTAATCATTTTGATGTCAAATTTGATGCAGTTGAGCCGAACTTGTACCACGATCAAGGGCATTTCTTGTGCATTATTGCTGCAATTGGGATTTGTTCGATGATCAATTGTAAAGGAATAATTAATCATTTTGCTCTAAAATTTCATGCAGTTCAGCCGAACTTGTATTACGATAAAGGGCCTTTTTTGTGCATTATTTCTGCAATTGGGATTTATTCGATGATCAATTATAAAGGAATAATTAATCAATTTGCTGTCAAATTTGATGCAGTTTAGCCGAACTTGTACCACGATAAAGGGCATTTTTTGTGCATTATTGCTGCAATTGGGATTTGTTCGATGATCAATTGTAAAGGAATAATTAATCATTTTGCTCTAAAATTTCATGCAGTTCAGCCGAACTTTTACCACGATAAAGGGCATTTTTTGTGCATTATTGCTGCAATTGGGATTTATTCGATGATCAATTATAAAGGAATAATTAATCATTTTGATGTCAAATTTGATGCAGTTCAGCCGAACTTGTACCACGATCAAGGGCATTTTTTGTGCATTATTGCTGCAATTGGGATTTATTCGATGATCAATTGTAAAGGAATAATTAATCATTTTGCTCTAAAATTTCATGCAGTTCAGCCGAACTTGTACCACGATAAAGGGCATTTTTTGTGCATTATTTCTGCAATTGGGATTTATTCGATGATCAATTATAAAGGAATAATTAATCATTTTGCTGTCAAATTTGATGCAGTTCAACCGAACTTGTACCACGATAAAGGGCATTTTTTGTGCATTGTTGCTGCAATTGGGATTTATTCGATGATCAATTGCATGGGAATAATTAATCATTTTGATGTCAAATTTGATGCATTTCAGCCGAACTTGTACCACGATAAAGGGCATTTTTTGTGCATTATTTCTGCAATTGGGATTTATTCGATGATCAATTATAAAGGAATAATTAATCATTTTGCTGTCAAATTTGATGCAGTTCAGCCGAACTTGTACCACGATAAAGGGCATTTTTTGTGCATTATTGCTGCAATTGGGATTTATTCGATGATCAATTATAAAGGAATAATTAATCATTTTGATGTCAAATTTGATGCAGTTGAGCCGAACTTGTACCACGATCAAGGGCATTTTTTGTGCATTATGCTGCAATTGGGATTTATTCGATGATCAATTGCATGGGAATAATTAATCATTTTGATGTCATTCTTAGATGATAAAATCATTGATAATTAATTTCAAATTCTTGAATGCATTATAAATTGAACCATTATTGAAAGGCAATTTTGGCATTGCTGCAAATTGTCATTTATTCATTTTGCTGCAATTGATCGAATCACAATTTTGCATTGGCAATTTGATTCAGCACCGAATAATTGCATTTTTTGTGCATTATTGCTCAATATTTTTTTATTCGCAATTTCATTTTTCAAGTTCAGCCGAACTTGTACCACGATAAAATTTTGTGCATTATTGCTGCAATTGGGATTTATTCGATGATCAATTTCAGGAATAATTAATCATTTTGGTCAAATTTTGTGCATTTCAATTTGGATTTATTCGATTTTTTTGTGCATTTGCATCATTCAATTTTGCAATCATTTTGATTCAATTTGATGCATTTCAGCCACACCGAACTTATAAAAGGCATTTTTTGTGCATTATTGCTGCAATTGGGATTTATTCGATGATCAATTATAAAGGAATAATTAATCATTTTGCTGTCAAATTTGATGCAGTTCAGCCGAACTTGTACCACGATAAAGGGCATTTTTTGTGCATTATTGCTGCAATTGGGATTTATTCGATGATCAATTATAAAGGAATAATTAATCATTTTGCTGTCAAATTTGATGCAGTTCAGCCGAACTTGTACCACGATAAAGGGCATTTTTTGTGCATTATTGCTGCAATTGGGATTTATTCGATGATCAATTATAAAGGAATAATTAATCATTTTGCTGTCAAATTCGATGCAGTTCAGCCGAACTTGTACCACGATAAAGGGCATTTTTTGTGCATTATTGCTGCAATTGGGATTTATTCGATGATCAATTATAAAGGAATAATTAATCATTTTGCTGTCAAATTTGATGCAGTTCAGCCGAACTTGTACCACGATAAAGGGCATTTTTTGTGCATTATTGCTGCAATTGGGATTTATTCGATGATCAATTATAAAGGAATAATTAATCATTTTGCTGTCAAATTTGATGCAGTTCAGCCGAACTTGTACCACGATAAAGGGCATTTTTTGTGCATTATTGCTGCAATTGGGATTTATTCGATGATCAATTATAAAGGAATAATTAATCATTTTGCTGTCAAATTTGATGCAGTTCAGCCGAACTTGTACCACGATAAAGGGCATTTTTTGTGCATTATTGCTGCAATTGGGATTTATTCGATGATCAATTATAAAGGAATAATTAATCATTTTGCTGTCAAATTTGATGCAGTTCAGCCGAACTTGTACCACGATAAAGGGCATTTTTTGTGCATTATTGCTGCAATTGGGATTTATTCGATGATCAATTATAAAGGAATAATTAATCATTTTGCTGTCAAATTTGATGCAGTTCAGCCGAACTTGTACCACGATAAAGGGCATTTTTTGTGCATTATTGCTGCAATTGGGATTTATTCGATGATCAATTATAAAGGAATAATTAATCATTTTGCTGTAAAATTTCATGCAGTTCAGCCGAACTTGTACCACGATAAAGGGCATTTTTTGTGCATTATTGCTGCAATTGGGATTTATTCGATGATCAATTATAAAGGAATAATTAATCATTTTGCTGTCAAATTTGATGCAGTTCAGCCGAACTTGTACCACGATAAAGGGCATTTTTTGTGCATTATTGCTGCAATTGGGATTTATTCGATGATCAATTATAAAGGAATAATTAATCATTTTGATGTCAAATTTGATGCAGTTCAGCCGAACTTGTACCACGATAAAGGGCATTTTTTGTGCATTATTGCTGCAATTGGGATTTATTCGATGATCAATTATAAAGGAATAATTAATCATTTTGCTGTCAAATTTGATGCAGTTCAGCCGAACTTGTACCACGATAAAGGGCATTTTTTGTGCATTATTGCTGCAATTGGGATTTATTCGATGATCAATTATAAAGGAATAATTAATCATTTTGCTGTCAAATTTGATGCATTTCAGCCGAACTTGTACCACGATAAAGGGCATTTTTTGTGCATTATTGCTGCAATTGGGATTTATTCGATGATCAATTATAAAGGAATAATTAATCATTTTGCTGTCAAATTTGATGCAGTTCAGCCGAACTTGTACCACGATAAAGGGCATTTTTTGTGCATTATTGCTGCAATTGGGATTTATTCGATGATCAATTATAAAGGAATAATTAATCATTTTGCTGTCAAATTCGATGCAGTTCAGCCGAACTTGTACCACGATAAAGGGCATTTTTTGTGCATTATTGCTGCAATTGGGATTTATTCGATGATCAATTATAAAGGAATAATTAATCATTTTGCTGTCAAATTCGATGCAGTTCAGCCGAACTTGTACCACGATAAAGGGCATTTTTTGTGCATTATTGCTGCAATTGGGATTTATTCGATGATCAATTATAAAGGAATAATTAATCATTTTGCTGTCAAATTTGATGCAGTTCAGCCGAACTTGTACCACGATAAAGGGCATTTTTTGTGCATTATTGCTGCAATTGGGATTTATTCGATGATCAATTATAAAGGAATAATTAATCATTTTGATGTCAAATTTGATGCAGTTCAGCCGAACTTGTACCACGATAAAGGGCATTTTTTGTGCATTATTGCTGCAATTGGGATTTATTCGATGATCAATTATAAAGGAATAATTAATCATTTTGCTGTCAAATTTGATGCAGTTCAGCCGAACTTGTACCACGATAAAGGGCATTTTTTGTGCATTATTGCTGCAATTGGGATTTATTCGATGATCAATTATAAAGGAATAATTAATCATTTTGCTGTCAAATTTGATGCAGTTCAGCCGAACTTGTACCACGATAAAGGGCATTTTTTGTGCATTATTGCTGCAATTGGGATTTATTCGATGATCAATTATAAAGGAATAATTAATCATTTTGCTGTCAAATTCGATGCAGTTCAGCCGAACTTGTACCACGATAAAGGGCATTTTTTGTGCATTATTGCTGCAATTGGGATTTATTCGATGATCAATTGCATGGGAATAATTAATCATTTTGCTGTCAAATTTGATGCAGTTCAGCCGAACTTGTACCACGATAAAGGGCATTTTTTGTGCATTATTGCTGCAATTGGGATTTATTCGATGATCAATTATAAAGGAATAATTAATCATTTTGATGTCAAATTTGATGCAGTTCAGCCGAACTTGTACCACGATAAAGGGCATTTTTTGTGCATTATTGCTGCAATTGGGATTTATTCGATGATCAATTGTAAAGGAATAATTAATCATTTTGCTGTCAAATTTGATGCAGTTCAGCCGAACTTGTACCACGATAAAGGGCATTTTTTGTGCATTATTGCTGCAATTGGGATTTATTCGATGATCAATTGCATGGGAATAATTAATCATTTTGCTGTCAAATTTGATGCATTTCAGCCGAACTTGTACCACGATAAAGGGCATTTTTTGTGCATTATTGCTGCAATTGGGATTTATTCGATGATCAATTATAAAGGAATAATTAATCATTTTGCTGTCAAATTTGATGCAGTTCAGCCGAACTTGTACCACGATAAAGGGCATTTTTTGTGCATTATTGCTGCAATTGGGATTTATTCGATGATCAATTATAAAGGAATAATTAATCATTTTGCTGTCAAATTCGATGCAGTTCAGCCGAACTTGTACCACGATAAAGGGCATTTTTTGTGCATTGTTGCTGCAATTGGGATTTATTCGATGATCAATTATAAAGGAATAATTAATCATTTTGCTGTCAAATTCGATGCAGTTCAGCCGAACTTGTACCACGATAAAGGGCATTTTTTGTGCATTATTGCTGCAATTGGGATTTATTCGATGATCAATTGCATGGGAATAATTAATCATTTTGCTGTCAAATTTGATGCAGTTCAGCCGAACTTGTACCACGATAAAGGCATTTTTTGTGCATTATTGCTGCAATTGGGATTTATTCGATGATCAATTGTAAAGGAATAATTAATCATTTTGCTCTAAAATTTCATGCAGTTCAGCCGAACTTGTACCACGATAAAGGGCATTTTTTGTGCATTATTGCTGCAATTGGGATTTATTCGATGATCAATTGCATGGGAATAATTAATCATTTTGCTGTCAAATTTGATGCATTTCAGCCGAACTTGTACCACGATAAAGGGCATTTTTTGTGCATTATTGCTGCAATTGGGATTTATTCGATGATCAATTATAAAGGAATAATTAATCATTTTGCTGTCAAATTTGATGCAGTTCAGCCGAACTTGTACCACGATAAAGGGCATTTTTTGTGCATTATTGCTGCAATTGGGATTTATTCGATGATCAATTATAAAGGAATAATTAATCATTTTGCTGTCAAATTCGATGCAGTTCAGCCGAACTTGTACCACGATAAAGGGCATTTTTTGTGCATTATTGCTGCAATTGGGATTTATTCGATGATCAATTGCATGGGAATAATTAATCATTTTGATGTCAAATTTGATGCATTTCAGCCGAACTTGTACCACGATAAAGGGCATTTTTTGTGCATTATTGCTGCAATTGGGATTTATTCGATGATCAATTATAAAGGAATAATTAATCATTTTGCTGTCAAATTCGATGCAGTTCAGCCGAACTTGTACCACGATAAAGGGCATTTTTTGTGCATTATTGCTGCAATTGGGATTTATTCGATGATCAATTATAAAGGAATAATTAATCATTTTGCTCTCAAATTTCATGCAGTTCAGCCGAACTTTTACCACGATAAAGGTCATTTTTTGTGCATTACTGCTGCAATTGGGATTTATTCGATGATCAATTGCATGGGAATAATTAATCATTTTGCTGTCAAATTTGATGCATTTCAGCCGAACTTGTACCACGATAAAGGGCATTTTTTGTGCATTATTGCTGCAATTGGGATTTATTCGATGATCAATTATAAAGGAATAATTAATCATTTTGCTGTCAAATTCGATGCAGTTCAGCCGAACTTGTACCACGATAAAGGGCATTTTTTGTGCATTATTGCTGCAATTGGGATTTATTCGATGATCAATTGTAAAGGAATAATTAATCATTTTGCTGTCAAATTTGATGCAGTTCAGCCGAACTTGTACCACGATAAAGGGCATTTTTTGTGCATTACTGCTGCAATTGGGATTTATTCGATGATCAATTGCATGGGAATAATTAATCATTTTGCTGTCAAATTTGATGCATTTCAGCCGAACTTGTACCACGATAAAGGGCATTTTTTGTGCATTATTGCTGCAATTGGGATTTATTCGATGATCAATTATAAAGGAATAATTAATCATTTTGCTGTCAAATTCGATGCAGTTCAGCCGAACTTGTACCACGATAAAGGGCATTTTTTGTGCATTATTGCTGCAATTGGGATTTATTCGATGATCAATTGCATGGAATAATTAATCATTTTGCTGTCAAATTTGATGCAGTTCAGCCGAACTTGTACCACGATAAAGGGCATTTTTTGTGCATTATTGCTGCAATTGGGATTTATTCGATGATCAATTGTAAAGGAATAATTAATCATTTTGCTGTCAAATTTCATGCAGTTCAGCCGAACTTGTACCACGATAAAGGGCATTTTTTGTGCATTATTGCTGCAATTGGGATTTATTCGATGATCAATTTTAAAGGAATAATTAATCATTTTGCTCTAAAATTTCATGCAGTTCAGCCGAACTTTTACCACGATAAAGGTCATTTTTTGTGCATTACTGCTGCAATTGGGATTTATTCGATGATCAATTGCATGGGAATAATTGATCATTTTGCTATCAAATTTGATGCATTTCAGCCGAACTTGTATTACGATAAAGGGCATTTTTTGTGCATTGTTGCTGCAATTGGGATTTATTCGATGATCAATTGCATGGGAATAATTAATCATTTTGCTGTCAAATTTGATGCAGTTCAGCCGAACTTGTACCACGATAAAGGGCATTTTTTGTGCATTATTGCTGCAATTGGGATTTATTCGATGATCAATTATAAAGGAATAATTAATCATTTTGCTGTCAAATTTCATGCAGTTCAGCCGAACTTTTACCACGATAAAGGTCATTTTTTGTGCATTATTGCTGCAATTGGGATTTATTCGATGATCAATTGCATGGGAATAATTGATCATTTTGCTGTCAAATTTGATGCATTTCAGCCGAACTTGTACCACGATAAAGGGCATTTTTTGTGCATTATTGCTGCAATTGGGATTTATTCGATGATCAATTATAAAGGAATAATTAATCATTTTGCTGTCAAATTTGATGCAGTTCAGCCGAACTTGTACCACGATAAAGGCATTTTTTGTGCATTATTGCTGCAATTGGGATTTATTCGATGATCAATTATAAAGGAATAATTAATCATTTTGCTGTCAAATTTCATGCAGTTCAGCCGAACTTGTACCACGATAAAGGGCATTTTTTGTGCATTATTGCTGCAATTGGGATTTATTCGATGATCAATTGCATGGGAATAATTAATCATTTTGCTATCAAATTTGATGCATTTCAGCCGAACTTGTATTACGATAAAGGGCATTTTTTGTGCATTATTGCTGCAATTGGGATTTATTCGATGATCAATTATAAAGGAATAATTAATCATTTTGCTGTCAAATTCGATGCAGTTCAGCCGAACTTGTACCACGATAAAGGGCATTTTTTGTGCATTATTGCTGCAATTGGGATTTATTCGATGATCAATTATAAAGGAATAATTAATCATTTTGCTGTCAAATTCGATGCAGTTCAGCCGAACTTGTACCACGATAAAGGGCATTTTTTGTGCATTGTTGCTGCAATTGGGATTTATTCGATGATCAATTGCATGGGAATAATTAATCATTTTGCTGTCAAATTTGATGCAGTTCAGCCGAACTTGTACCACGATAAAGGGCATTTTTTGTGCATTATTGCTGCAATTGGGATTTATTCGATGATCAATTGTAAAGGAATAATTAATCATTTTGCTGTCAAATTTGATGCAGTTCAGCCGAACTTGTACCACGATAAAGGTCATTTTTTGTGCATTATTGCTGCAATTGGGATTTATTCGATGATCAATTGCATGGAATAATTAATCATTTTGCTGTCAAATTTGATGCAGTTCAGCCGAACTTGTACCACGATAAAGGGCATTTTTTGTGCATTATTGCTGCAATTGGGATTTATTCGATGATCAATTATAAAGGAATAATTAATCATTTTGCTGTCAAATTCGATGCAGTTCAGCCGAACTTGTACCACGATAAAGGGCATTTTTTGTGCATTATTGCTGCAATTGGGATTTATTCGATGATCAATTATAAAGGAATAATTAATCATTTTGCTGTCAAATTCGATGCAGTTCAGCCGAACTTGTACCACGATAAAGGGCATTTTTTGTGCATTATTGCTGCAATTGGGATTTATTCGATGATCAATTATAAAGGAATAATTAATCATTTTGCTGTCAAATTCGATGCAGTTCAGCCGAACTTGTACCACGATAAAGGGCATTTTTTGTGCATTATTGCTGCAATTGGGATTTATTCGATGATCAATTATAAAGGAATAATTAATCATTTTGCTGTCAAATTTGATGCAGTTCAGCCGAACTTGTACCACGATAAAGGGCATTTTTTGTGCATTATTGCTGCAATTGGGATTTTTTCGATGATCAATTGCATGGGAATAATTAATCATTTTGCTGTCAAATTTGATGCATTTCAGCCGAACTTGTACCACGATAAAGGGCATTTTTTGTGCATTATTGCTGCAATTGCGATTTATTCGATGATCAATTATAAAGGAATAATTAATCATTTTGCTGTCAAATTTGATGCAGTTCAGCCGAACTTGTACCACGATAAAACGCATTTTTTGTGCATTATTGCTGCAATTGGGATTTATTCGATGATCAATTATAAAGGAATAATTAATCATTTTGCTCTAAAATTTCATGCAGTTCAGCCGAACTTTACCACGATAAAGGTCATTTTTTGTGCATTATTGCTGCAATTGGGATTTATTCGATGATCAATTGCATGGGAATAATTGATCATTTTGCTATCAAATTTGATGCATTTCAGCCGAACTTGTATTACGATAAAGGGCATTTTTTGTGCATTATTTCTGCAATTGGGATTTATTCGATGATCAATTATAAAGGAATAATTAATCATTTTGCTGTCAAATTCGATGCAGTTCAGCCGAACTTGTACCACGATAAAGGGCATTTTTTGTGCATTATTGCTGCAATTGGGATTTATTCGATGATCAATTATAAAGGAATAATTAATCATTTTGATGTCAAATTTGATGCAGTTCAGCCGAACTTGTACCACGATCAAGGGCATTTTTTGTGCATTATTGCTGCAATTGGGATTTATTCGATGATCAATTGTAAAGGAATAATTAATCATTTTGCTCTCAAATTTCATGCAGTTCAGCCGAACTTTACCACGATAAAGGTCATTTTTTGTGCATTATTGCTGCAATTGGGATTTATTCGATGATCAATTGCATGGGAATAATTGATCATTTTGCTATCAAATTTGATGCATTTCAGCCGAACTTGTACCACGATAAAGGGCATTTTTTGTGCATTATTGCTGCAATTGGGATTTATTCGATGATCAATTATAAAGGAATAATTAATCATTTTGCTGTCAAATTCGATGCAGTTCAGCCGAACTTGTACCACGATAAAGGGCATTTTTTGTGCATTATTGCTGCAATTGGGATTTATTCGATGATCAATTATAAAGGAATAATTAATCATTTTGCTGTCAAATTCGATGCAGTTCAGCCGAACTTGTACCACGATAAAGGGCATTTTTTGTGCATTATTGCTGCAATTGGGATTTATTCGATGATCAATTGCATGGGAATAATTAATCATTTTGATGTCAAATTTGATGCATTTCAGCCGAACTTGTACCACGATAAAGGGCATTTTTGTGCATTATTGCTGCAATTGGGATTTATTCGATGATCAATTGTAAAGGAATAATTAATCATTTTGCTGTCAAATTTGATGCAGTTCAGCCGAACTTTTACCACGATAAAGGGCATTTTTTGTGCATTATTGCTGCAATTGGGATTTATTCGATGATCAATTATAAAGGAATAATTAATCATTTTGCTGTCAAATTTGATGCAGTTCAGCCGAACTTGTACCACGATAAAGGGCATTTTTTGTGCATTATTGCTGCAATTGGGATTTATTCGATGATCAATTGCATGGGAATAATTAATCATTTTGCTGTCAAATTTGATGCATTTCAGCCGAACTTGTACCACGATAAAGGGCATTTTTTGTGCATTATTGCTGCAATTGGGATTTATTCGATGATCAATTGCATGGAATAATTAATCATTTTGATGTCAAATTTGATGCAGTTCAGCCGAACTTGTACCACGATAAAGGGCATTTTTTGTGCATTATTGCTGCAATTGGGATTTATTCGATGATCAATTATAAAGGAATAATTAATCATTTTGCTGTCAAATTTGATGCAGTTCAGCCGAACTTGTACCACGATAAAGGGCATTTTTTGTGCATTATTGCTGCAATTGGGATTTATTCGATGATCAATTGCATGGGAATAATTAATCATTTTGCTGTCAAATTTGATGCATTTCAGCCGAACTTGTACCACGATAAAGGGCATTTTTTGTGCATTATTGCTGCAATTGGGATTTATTCGATGATCAATTATAAAGGAATAATTAATCATTTTGCTGTCAAATTTGATGCAGTTCAGCCGAACTTGTACCACGATAAAGGGCATTTTTTGTGCATTATTGCTGCAATTGGGATTTATTCGATGATCAATTATAAAGGAATAATTAATCATTTTGCTGTCAAATTTGATGCAGTTCAGCCGAACTTTACCACGATAAAGGGCATTTTTTGTGCATTATTGCTGCAATTGGGATTTATTCGATGATCAATTATAAAGGAATAATTAATCATTTTGCTGTCAAATTTGATGCAGTTCAACCGAACTTGTACCACGATAAAGGGCATTTTTTGTGCATTATTGCTGCAATTGGGATTTATTCGATGATCAATTGCATGGGAATAATTAATCATTTTGCTGTCAAATTTGATGCATTTCAGCCGAACTTGTACCACGATAAAGGGCATTTTTTGTGCATTATTGCTGCAATTGGGATTTATTCGATGATCAATTATAAAGGAATAATTAATCATTTTGCTGTCAAATTTGATGCAGTTCAGCCGAACTTGTACCACGATAAAGGGCATTTTTTGTGCATTATTGCTGCAATTGGGATTTATTCGATGATCAATTATAAAGGAATAATTAATCATTTTGCTGTCAAATTTGATGCAGTTCAGCCGAACTTGTACCACGATAAAGGGCATTTTTTGTGCATTATTGCTGCAATTGGGATTTATTCGATGATCAATTATAAAGGAATAATTAATCATTTTGCTGTCAAATTTGATGCAGTTCAGCCGAACTTGTACCACGATAAAGGGCATTTTTTGTGCATTATTGCTGCAATTGGGATTTATTCGATGATCAATTGCATGGGAATAATTAATCATTTTGCTGTCAAATTTGATGCAGTTCAGCCGAACTTGTACCACGATAAAGGGCATTTTTTGTGCATTATTGCTGCAATTGGGATTTATTCGATGATCAATTATAAAGGAATAATTAATCATTTTGCTGTCAAATTTGATGCAGTTCAGCCGAACTTGTACCACGATAAAGGGCATTTTTTGTGCATTATTGCTGCAATTGGGATTTATTCGATGATCAATTGCATGGGAATAATTAATCATTTTGCTGTCAAATTTGATGCAGTTCAGCCGAACTTGTACCACGATAAAGGGCATTTTTTGTGCATTATTGCTGCAATTGGGATTTATTCGATGATCAATTATAAAGGAATAATTAATCATTTTGCTGTCAAATTTGATGCAGTTCAGCCGAACTTGTACCACGATAAAGGGCATTTTTTGTGCATTATTGCTGCAATTGGGATTTATTCGATGATCAATTATAAAGGAATAATTAATCATTTTGCTGTCAAATTTGATGCAGTTCAGCCGAACTTGTACCACGATAAAGGGCATTTTTTGTGCATTATTGCTGCAATTGGGATTTATTCGATGATCAATTATAAAGGAATAATTAATCATTTTGCTGTCAAATTCGATGCAGTTCAGCCGAACTTGTACCACGATAAAGGGCATTTTTTGTGCATTATTGCTGCAATTGGGATTTATTCGATGATCAATTGCATGGGAATAATTAATCATTTTGCTGTCAAATTTGATGCAGTTCAGCCGAACTTGTACCACGATAAAGGGCATTTTTTGTGCATTATTGCTGCAATTGGGATTTATTCGATGATCAATTATAAAGGAATAATTAATCATTTTGCTGTCAAATTTGATGCAGTTCAGCCGAACTTGTACCACGATAAAGGGCATTTTTGTGCATTATTGCTGCAATTGGGATTTATTCGATGATCAATTATAAAGGAATAATTAATCATTTTGCTGTCAAATTTGATGCAGTTCAGCCGAACTTGTACCACGATAAAGGGCATTTTTTGTGCATTATTGCTGCAATTGGGATTTATTCGATGATCAATTATAAAGGAATAATTAATCATTTTGCTGTCAAATTCGATGCAGTTCAGCCGAACTTGTACCACGATAAAGGGCATTTTTTGTGCATTATTGCTGCAATTGGGATTTATTCGATGATCAATTGCAAAGGAATAATTAATCATTTTGCTGTCAAATTTGATGCATTCAGCCGAACTTGTACCACGATAAAGGGCATTTTTTGTGCATTATTGCTGCAATTGGGATTTATTCGATGATCAATTATAAAGGAATAATTAATCATTTTGCTGTCAAATTTGATGCAGTTCAGCCGAACTTGTACCACGATAAAGGGCATTTTTTGTGCATTATTGCTGCAATTGGGATTTATTCGATGATCAATTATAAAGGAATAATTAATCATTTTGCTGTCAAATTTGATGCAGTTCAGCCGAACTTGTACCACGATAAAGGGCATTTTTTGTGCATTATTGCTGCAATTGGGATTTATTCGATGATCAATTATAAAGGAATAATTAATCATTTTGCTGTCAAATTTGATGCATTCAGCCGAACTTGTACCACGATAAAGGGCATTTTTTGTGCATTATTGCTGCAATTGGGATTTATTCGATGATCAATTATAAAGGAATAATTAATCATTTTGCTGTCAAATTTGATGCAGTTCAGCCGAACTTGTACCACGATAAAGGGCATTTTTTGTGCATTATTGCTGCAATTGGGATTTATTCGATGATCAATTATAAAGGAATAATTAATCATTTTGCTGTCAAATTTGATGCAGTTCAGCCGAACTTGTACCACGATAAAGGGCATTTTTTGTGCATTATTGCTGCAATTGGGATTTATTCGATGATCAATTATAAAGGAATAATTAATCATTTTGCTGTCAAATTTGATGCAGTTCAGCCGAACTTGTACCACGATAAAGGGCATTTTTTGTGCATTATTGCTGCAATTGGGATTTATTCGATGATCAATTATAAAGGAATAATTAATCATTTTGCTGTCAAATTTGATGCAGTTCAGCCGAACTTGTACCACGATAAAGGGCATTTTTTGTGCATTATTGCTGCAATTGGGATTTATTCGATGATCAATTATAAAGGAATAATTAATCATTTTGCTGTCAAATTTGATGCAGTTCAGCCGAACTTGTACCACGATAAAGGCATTTTTTGTGCATTATTGCTGCAATTGGGATTTATTCGATGATCAATTATAAAGGAATAATTAATCATTTTGCTGTCAAATTTGATGCAGTTCAGCCGAACTTGTACCACGATAAAGGGCATTTTTTGTGCATTATTGCTGCAATTGGGATTTATTCGATGATCAATTGCATGGGAATAATTAATCATTTTGCTGTCAAATTTGATGCATTTCAGCCGAACTTGTACCACGATAAAGGCCATTTTTTGTGCATTATTTCTGCAATTGGGATTTATTCGATGATCAATTATAAAGGAATAATTAATCATTTTGCTGTCAAATTTGATGCAGTTCAGCCGAACTTGTACCACGATAAAGGGCATTTTTTGTGCATTATTGCTGCAATTGGGATTTATTCGATGATCAATTATATGGGAATAATTAATCATTTTGCTGTCAAATTTGATGCAGTTCAGCCGAACTTGTACCACGATAAAGGGCATTTTTTGTGCATTATTGCTGCAATTGGGATTTATTCGATGATCAATTATAAAGGAATAATTAATCATTTTGCTGTCAAATTTGATGCAGTTCAGCCGAACTTGTACCACGATAAAGGGCATTTTTTGTGCATTATTGCTGCAATTGGGATTTATTCGATGATCAATTGCAAAGGAATAATTAATCATTTTGCTGTCAAATTTGATGCAGTTCAGCCGAACTTGTACCACGATAAAGGGCATTTTTTGTGCATTATTGCTGCAATTGGGATTTATTCGATGATCAATTATAAAGGAATAATTAATCATTTTGCTGTCAAATTTGATGCAGTTCAGCCGAACTTGTACCACGATAAAGGGCATTTTTTGTGCATTATTGCTGCAATTGGGATTTATTCGATGATCAATTATAAAGGAATAATTAATCATTTTGCTGTCGATTCGATGCAGTTCAAACTTGTACCACGATAAAGGGCATTTTTTGTGCATTATTGCTGCAATTGGGATTTATTCGATGATCAATTGCATGGGAATAATTAATCATTTTGCTGTCAAATTTGATGCATTTCAGCCGAACTTGTACCACGATAAAGGGCATTTTTTGTGCATTATTGCTGCAATTGGGATTTATTCGATGATCAATTGTAAAGGAATAATTAATCATTTTGCTGTCAAATTTGATGCAGTTCAGCCGAACTTGTACCACGATAAAGGGCATTTTTTGTGCATTATTGCTGCAATTGGGATTTATTCGATGATCAATTGCATGGAATAATTAATCATTTTGCTGTCAAATTTGATGCAGTTCAGCCGAACTTGTACCACGATAAAGGGCATTTTTTGTGCATTATTGCTGCAATTGGGATTTATTCGATGATCAATTATAAAGGAATAATTAATCATTTTGCTGTCAAATTTGATGCAGTTCAGCCGAACTTGTACCACGATAAAGGGCATTTTTTGTGCATTATTGCTGCAATTGGGATTTATTCGATGATCAATTATAAAGGAATAATTAATCATTTTGCTGTCAAATTTGATGCAGTTCAGCCGAACTTGTACCACGATAAAGGGCATTTTTTGTGCATTATTGCTGCAATTGGGATTTATTCGATGATCAATTATAAAGGAATAATTAATCATTTTGCTGTCAAATTCGATGCAGTTCAGCCGAACTTGTACCACGATAAAGGGCATTTTTTGTGCATTATTGCTGCAATTGGGATTTATTCGATGATCAATTATATGGGAATAATTAATCATTTTGCTGTCAAATTTGATGCAGTTCAGCCGAACTTGTACCACGATAAAGGGCATTTTTTGTGCATTATTGCTGCAATTGGGATTTATTCGATGATCAATTGCATAGGAATAATTAATCATTTTGATGTCAAATTTGATGCAGTTCAGCCGAACTTGTACCACGATAAAGGGCATTTTTTGTGCATTATTGCTGCAATTGGGATTTATTCGATGATCAATAATAAAGGAATAATTAATCATTTTGCTCTCAAATTTCGATGCAGTTCAGCCGAACTTTTACCACGATAAAGGTCATTTTTTGTGCATTATTGCTGCAATTGGGATTTATTCGATGATCAATTGCATGGGAATAATTGATCATTTTGCTGTCAAATTTGATGCAGTTCAGCCGAACTTGTACCACGATAAAGGGCATTTTTTGTGCATTATTGCTGCAATTGGGATTTATTCGATGATCAATTGCATAGGAATAATTAATCATTTTGCTGTCAAATTTGATGCAGTTCAGCCGAACTTGTACCACGATAAAGGGCATTTTTTGTGCATTATTGCTGCAATTGGGATTTATTCGATGATCAATTGCATAGGAATAATTAATCATTTTGCTGTCAAATTTGATGCAGTTCAGCCGAACTTGTACCACGATAAAGGGCCTTTTTTGTGCATTATTTCTGCAATTGGGATTTATTCGATGATCAATTATAAAGGAATAATTAATCATTTTGCTGTAAAATTTCGATGCAGTTCAGCCGAACTTGTACCACGATAAAGGGCATTTTTTGTGCATTATTGCTGCAATTGGGATTTATTCGATGATCAATTATAAAGGAATAATTAATCATTTTGCTGTCAAATTTGATGCATTTCAGCCGAACTTGTACCACGATAAAGGGCATTTTTTGTGCATTATTGCTGCAATTGGGATTTATTCGATGATCAATTATAAAGGAATAATTAATCATTTTGCTGTCAAATTTGATGCAGTTCAGCCGAACTTGTACCACGATAAAACGCATTTTTTGTGCATTATTGCTGCAATTGGGATTTATTCGATGATCAATTGCATAGGAATAATTAATCATTTTGCTGTCAAATTTGATGCAGTTCAGCCGAACTTGTACCACGATAAAGGGCATTTTTTGTGCATTATTTCTGCAATTGGGATTTATTCGATGATCAATTATAAAGGAATAATTAATCATTTTGCTGTCAAATTTCGATGCAGTTCAGCCGAACTTTTACCACGATAAAGGGCATTTTTTGTGCATTATTGCTGCAATTGGGATTTATTCGATGATCAATTGCATGGGAATAATTAATCATTTTGCTGTAAATTTGATGCAGTTCAACCGAACTTGTACCACGATAAAGGGCATTTTTTGTGCATTATTGCTGCAATTGGGATTTATTCGATGATCAATTATAAAGGAATAATTAATCATTTTGCTGTCAAATTTGATGCATTTCAGCCGAACTTGTACCACGATAAAGGGCATTTTTTGTGCATTATTTCTGCAATTGGGATTTATTCGATGATCAATTGCATAGGAATAATTAATCATTTTGATGTCAAATTTGATGCAGTTCAGCCGAACTTGTACACGATAAAGGGCCTTTTTTGTGCATTATTTCTGCAATTGGGATTTATTCGATGATCAATTATAAAGGAATAATTAATCATTTTGCTCTAAAATTTCGATGCAGTTCAGCCGAACTTTTACCACGATAAAGGTCATTTTTTGTGCATTATTGCTGCAATTGGGATTTATTCGATGATCAATTGCATGGGAATAATTGATCATTTTGCTGTCAAATTTGATGCAGTTCAGCCGAACTTGTAAACGATAAAGGGCATTTTTTGTGCATTATTTCTGCAATTGGGATTTATTCGATGATCAATTATAAAGGAATAATTAATCATTTTGCTCTAAAATTTCGATGCAGTTCAGCCGAACTTTTACCACGATAAAGGCATTTTTTGTGCATTACTGCTGCAATTGGGATTTATTCGATGATCAATTGCATGGGAATAATTAATCATTTTGCTGTAAAATTTGATGCAGTTCAGCCGAACTTGTACCACGATAAAGGGCATCTTTTGTGCATTATTGCTGCAATTGGGATTTATTCGATGATCAATTTATAAAGGAATAATTAATCATTTTGCTGTCAAATTCGATGCAGTTCAGCCGAACTTGTACCACGATAAAGGGCATTTTTTGTGCATTATTGCTGCAATTGGGATTTATTCGATGATCAATTATAAAGGAATAATTAATCATTTTGCTGTCAAATTTGATGCAGTTCAGCCGAACTTGTACCACGATAAAGGGCATTTTTTGTGCATTATTGCTGCAATTGGGATTTATTCGATGATCAATTGCATAGGAATAATTAATCATTTTGCTGTCAAATTTGATGCAGTTCAGCCGAACTTGTACCACGATAAAGGGCCTTTTTGTGCATTATTGCTGCAATTGGGATTTATTCGATGATCAATAATAAAGGAATAATTAATCATTTTGCTGTAAAATTTGATGCAGTTCAGCCGAACTTGTACCACGATAAAGGGCATTTATTGTGCATTATTGCTGCAATTGGGATTTATTCGATGATCAATTGCATAGGAATAATTAATCATTTTGATGTCAAATTTGATGCAGTTCAGCCGAACTTGTACCACGATAAAGGGCATTTTTTGTGCATTATTGCTGCAATTGGGATTTATTCGATGATCAATTATAAAGGAATAATTAATCATTTTGATGTCAAATTTCATGCAGTTCAGCCGAACTTTTACCACGATAAAGGGCATTTTTTGTGCATTATTGCTGCAATTGGGATTTATTCGATGATCAATTGCATGGGAATAATTAATCATTTTGCTGTCAAATTTGATGCAGTTCAGCCGAACTTGTACCACGATAAAGGGCATTTTTTGTGCATTATTGCTGCAATTGGGATTTATTCGATGATCAATTATAAAGGAATAATTAATCATTTTGCTGTCAAACTCGATGCAGTTCAACCGAACTTGTACCACGATAAAAGGCGTCTTTTGTGCATTATGGCTGCAATTGGGATTTATTCGATGATCAATTGCATGGGAATAATTGATCATTTTGCTGTAAAATTTCATGCAGTTCAGCCGAACTTGTACCACGATAAAGGTCATTTTTGGTGCATTACTGCTGCAATTGGGATTTATTCGATGATCAATTGTAAAGGAATAATTGATCATTTTGCTGTAAAATTTGATGCAGTTCAGCCGAACTTGTACCACGATAAAGGGCATTTATTGTGCATTATTGCTGCAATTGGGATTTATTCGATGATCAATTGCATAGGAATAATTAATCATTTTGATGTCAAATTTGATGCAGTTCAGCCGAACTTGTACCACGATAAAACGCATTTTTTGTGCATTATTGCTGCAATTGGGATTTATTCGATGATCAATTATAAATTAATAATTAATCATTTTGCTGTCAAATTCGATGCAGTTCAACCGAACTTGTACCACGATAAAGGGCGTCTTTTGTGCATTATTGCTGCAATTGGGATTTATTCGATGATCAATTGCATGGGAATAATTAATCATTTTGCTGTAAAATTTGATGCAGTTCAGCCGAACTTGTACCACGATAAAGGGCATCTTTTGTGCATTATTGCTGCAATTGGGATTTATTCGATGATCAATTGCATAGGAATAATTAATCATTTTGATGTCAAATTTGATGCAGTTCAGCAGAACTTGTACCACGATAAAGGGCATTTTTTGTGCATTATTGCTGCAATTGGGATTTATTCGATGATCAATTATAAAGGAATAATTAATCATTTTGCTGTCAAACTCGATGCAGTTCAACCGAACTTGTACCACGATAAAGGGCGTCTTTTGTGCATTATGGCTGCAATTGGGATTTATTCGATGATCAATTGCATGGAATAATTGATCATTTTGCTGTAAAATTTGATGCAGTTCAGCCGAACTTGTACCACGATAAAGGGCATTATTGTGCATTATTGCTGCAATTGGGATTTATTCGATGATCAATTATAAAGGAATAATTAATCATTTTGCTGTAAAATTTGATGCAGTTCAGCCGAACTTGTACCACGATAAAGGGCATTTATTGTGCATTATTGCTGCAATTGGGATTTATTCGATGATCAATTGCATAGGAATAACTAATCATTTTGATGTCAAATTTGATGCAGTTCAGCCGAACTTGTACCACGATAAAGGGCATTTTTTGTGCATTATTGCTGCAATTGGGATTTATTCGATGATCAATTGCATGGGAATAATTAATCATTTTGCTGTAAATTTGATGCAGTTCAGCCGAACTTGTACCACGATAAAGGGCATCTATTGTGCATTATTGCTGCAATTGGGATTTATTCGATGATCAATTGCATGGAATAATTAATCATTTTGATGTCAAATTTGATGCATTTCAGCCGAACTTGTACCACGATAAAGGGCCTTTTTTGTGCATTATTGCTGCAATTCGGATTTATTCGATGATCAATTATAAAGGAATAATTAATCATTTTGCTGTCAAATTTGATGCAGTTCAGCCCAACTTATACCACGATAAAACGCATTTTTTGTGCATTATTGCTGCAATTGGGATTTATTCGATGATCAATTATAAATTAATAATTATCATTTTGATGTCAAATTTGATGCAGTTGAGCCGAACTTGTACCACGATAAAGGGCATTTCTTGTGCATTATTGCTGCAATTGGGATTTGTTCGATGATCAATTGTAAAATAATAATTAATCATTTTGCTCTAAAATTTCATGCAGTTCAGCCGAACTTGTACCACGATAAAGGTCATTTTTTGTGCATTACTGCTGCAATTGGGATTTATTCGATGATCAATTATAAAGGAATAATTAATCATTCTGCTGTCAAATTCGATGCAGTTCAACCGAAATTGTACCACTATAAAGGGCGTCTTTTGTGCATTATGGCTGCAATTGGGATTTATTCGATGATCAATTGCATGGGAATAATTGATCATTTTGCTGTAAAATTTGATGCAGTTCAGCCGAACTTGTACCACGATAAAGGGCATCTATTGTGCATTATTGCTGCAATTGGGATTTATTCGATGATCAATTATAAAGGAATAATTAATCATTTTGCTGTAAAATTTGATGCAGTTCAGCCGAACTTGTACCACGATAAAGGGCATTTATTGTGCATTATTGCTGCAATTGGGATTTATTCGATGATCAATTGCATAGGAATAACTAATCATTTTGATGTCAAATTTGATGCAGTTCAGCCGAACTTGTACCACGATAAAGGGCATTTTTGTGCATTATTGCTGCAATTGGGATTTATTCGATGATCAATTGCATGGGAATAATTGATCATTTTGCTGTCAAAATTTGATGCAGTTCAGCCGAACTTGTACCACGATAAAGGGCATCTTTTGTGCATTATTGCTGCAATAGGGATTTATTCGATGATCAATTATAAAGGAATAATTAATCATTTTGCTGTCAAATTTGATGCAGTTCAGCCCAACTTATACCACGATAAAACGCATTTTTTGTGCATTATTGCTGCAATTGGGATTTATTCGATGATCAATTATAAATTAATAATTAATCATTTTGATGTCAAATTGATGCAGTTGAGCCGAACTTGTACCACGATAAAGGGCATTTCTTTGTGCATTATTGCTGCAATTGGGATTTGTTCGATGATCAATTGTAAAATAATAATTAATCATTTTGCTCTAAAATTTCATGCAGTTCAGCCGAACTTTTACCACGATAAAGGTCATTTTTTGTGCATTACTGCTGCAATTGGGATTTATTCGATGATCAATTTAAAGGAATAATTAATCATTTTGCTGTCAAATTCGATGCAGTTCAACCGAACTTGTACCACTATAAAGGGCGTCTTTTGTGCATTATTGCTGCAATTGGGATTTATTCGATGATCAATTGCATGGGAATAATGATCATTTTGCTGTAAATTTGATGCAGTTCAGCCGAACTTGTACCACGATAAAGGGCATCTTTTGTGCATTATTGCTGCAATTGGGATTTATTCGATGATCAATTGCATAGGAATAATTAATCATTTTGATGTCAAATTCGATGCAGTTCAACCGAACTTGTACCACGATAAAGATCATTTTTGTGCATTATTGCTGCAATTGGGATTTATTCGATGATCAATTGCATGGGAATAATTAATCATTTTGATGTCAAATTTGATGCATTTCAGCCGAACTTGTACCACGATAAAACGGATTTTTTGTGCATTATTGCTGCAATTGGGATTTATTCGATGATCAATTATAAATTAATAATTAATCATTTTGCTCTCAAATTCGATGCAGTTCACCGAACTTCTACCACGATAAAGGGCATCATTTGTGCATTATTGCTGCAATTGGGATTTTTTCGATGATCAAGTGCATGGGAATAATTAATCATTTTGATGTCAAATTTGATGCAGTTGAGCCGAACTTGTACACGATCAACGCCATTTTTGTGCATTATTGCTGCAATTGGGATTTGTTCGATGATCAATTGTAAAGGAATAATTGATCATTTTGCTGTAAAATTTGATGCAGTTCAGCCGAACTTGTACCACGATAAAGGGCATCTTTTGTGCATTATTGCTGCAATTGGGATTTATTCGATGATCAATTATAAAGGAATAATTAATCATTTTGCTGTCAAATTCGATGCAGTTGAACCGAACTTGTACCACGATAAAGGGCGTTCTTTTGTGCATTATGGCTGCAATTGGGATTTATTCGATGATCAATTGCATGGGAATAATTGATCATTTTGCTGTAAAATTTGATGCAGTTCAGCCGAACTTGTACCACACAAAGGGCATCTATTGTGCATTATTGCTGCAATTGGGATTTATTCGATGATCAATTATAAAGGAATAATTAATCATTTTGCTGTCAAATTTGATGCAGTTCAGCCCAACTTTTACCACGATAAAACGCATTTTTTGTGCATTATTGCTGCAATTGGGATTTATTCGATGATCAATTATAAATTAATAATTAATCATTTTGATGTCAAATTTGATGCAGTTGAGCCGAACTTGTACCACGATAAAGGGCATTTCTTGTGCATTATTGCTGCAATTGGGATTTGTTCGATGATCAATTGTAAAGGAATAATTAATCATTTTGCTCTAAAATTTCATGCAGTTCAGCCGAACTTTTACCACGATAAAGGGCATCTATTGTGCATTATTGCTGCAATTGGGATTTATTCGATGATCAATTGCATGGGAATAATTAATCATTTTGATGTCAAATTTGATGCATTTCAGCCGAACTTGTACCACGATAAAGGGCCTTTTTTGTGCATTATTTCTGCAATTCGGATTTATTCGATGATCAATTATAAAGGAATAATTAATCATTTTGCTGTCAAATTTGATGCAGTTCAGCCGAACTTGTACCACGATAAAACGCATTTTTTGTGCATTATTGCTGCAATTTCGATTTGTTCGATGATCAATTATAAAAGAATAATTAATCATTTTGCTGTCAAATTCGATGCAGTTCAACCGAACTTGTACCACGATAAAACGCATTTTTTGTGCATTATTGCTGCAATTGGGATTTATTCGATGATCAATTATAAAGGAATAATTAATCATTTTGCTGTCAAACTCGATGCAGTTCAACCGAACTTGTACCACGATAAAAGGCGTCTTTTGTGCATTATGGCTGCAATTGGGATTTATTCGATGATCAATTGCATGGGAATAATTGATCATTTTGCTGTAAAATTTGATGCAGTTCAGCCGAACTTTTACCACGATAAAGGTCATTTTTTGTGCATTACTGCTGCAATTGGGATTTGTTCGATGATCAAATGTAAAGGAATAATTGATCATTTTGCTGTAAATTTGATGCAGTTCAGCCGAACTTGTACCACGATAAAGGGCATCTTTTGTGCATTATTGTTGCAATTGGGATTTATTCGATGATCAATTGCATAGGAATAACTAATCATTTTGATGTCAAATTTGATGCAGTTCAGCCGAACTTGTACCACGATAAAGGGCATTTTTTGTGCATTATTGCTGCAATTGGGATTTATTCGATGATCAATTGCATAGGAATAATTAATCATTTTGATGTCAAATTTGATGCAGTTCAGCCGAACTTGTACCACGATAAAGGGCATTTTTTGTGCATTATTGCTGCAATTGGGATTTATTCGATGATCAATTATAAAAGAATAATTAATCATTTTGCTGTCAAACTCGATGCAGTTCAACCGAACTTGTACCACGATAAAGGGCGTCTTTTGTGCATTATGGCTGCAATTGGGATTTATTCGATGATCAATTGCATGGGAATAATTAATCATTTTGCTGTAAAATTTGATGCAGTTCAGCCGAACTTGTACCACGATAAAGGGCATTTTTGTGCATTATTGCTGCAATTGGGATTTATTCGATGATCAATTGCATGGGAATAATTAATCATTTTGATGTCAAATTTGATGCAATTCAGCCGAACTTCTACCACGATAAAGGGCCTTTTTTGTGCATTATTCTGCAATTCGGATTTATTCGATGATCAATTATAAAGGAATAATTAATCATTTTGCTGTCAAATTTGATGCAGTTCAGCCCAACTTTACCACGATAAAACGCATTTTTTGTGCATTATTGCTGCAATTGGGATTTATTCGATGATCAATTATAAATTAATAATTAATCATTTTGATGTCAAATTTGATGCAGTTGAGCCGAACTTGTACCACGATAAAGGGCATTTCTTGTGCATTATTGCTGCAATTGGGATTTGTTCGATGATCAATTGTAAAGGAATAATTAATCATTTTGCTCTAAAATTTCATGCAGTTCAGCCGAACTTTTACCACGATAAAGGTCATTTTTTGTGCATTACTGCTGCAATTGGGATTTATTCGATGATGAATTGCATGGGAATAATTGATCATTTTGCAGTAAAATTTGATGCAGTTCAGCCGAACTTGTACCACGATAAAGGGCATCTATTGTGCATTATTGCTGCAATTGGGATTTATTCGATGATCAATTGCATAGGAATAATTGATCATTTTGATGTCAAATTTGATGCAGTTCAGCCGAACTTGTACCACGATAAAGGGCATTTTTTGTGCATTATTGCTGCAATTGGGATTTATTCGATGATCAATTATAAAGAATAATTAATCATTTTGCTGTCAAATTCGATGCACTTCAGCCGAACTTGTACCACGATAAAGGGCATTTTTTTTGCATTTTGCTGCAATTGGGATTTATTCGTGATCAATTATAAAGGAATAATTAATCATTTTGCTGTCAAATTTGATGCATTTCAGCCGAACTTGTACCACGATAAAGGGCATTTTTTGTGCATTATCGCTGCAATTGGGATTTATTCGATGATCAATTGCATAGGAATAACTAATCATTTCAATGTCAAATTTGATGCAGTTCAGCCGAACTTGTACCACGATAAAGGGCTTTTTTGTGCATTATTTCTGCAATTGGGATTTATTCGATGATCAATAATAAAGAATAATTAATCATTTTGCTCTAAAATTCGATGCAGTTCAGCCGAACTTTTACCACGATAAAGGGCATTTTTTGTGCATTATTGCTGCAATTGGGATTTATTCGATGATCAATTGCATGGGAATAATTGATCATTTTGCTGTCAAATTTGATGCAGTTCAGCCGAACTTGTACCACGATAAAGGGCATCTATTTGTGCATTATTGCTGCAATTGGGATTTATTCGATGATCAATTGCATAGGAATAATAATCATTTTGATGTCAAATTTGATGCAGTTCAGCCGAACTTGTACCACGAAAAAGGGCATTTTTTGTGCATTATTGCTGCAATTGGGATTTATTCGATGATCAATTATAAAGGAATAATTAATCATTTTGCTCTAAAATTTCGTGCAGTTCAGCCGAACTTTTACCACGATAAAGGTCATTTTTTGTGCATTGTTGCTGCAATTGGGATTTATTCGATGATCAATTATAAAGGAATAATTAATCATTTTGCTGTCAAATTTGATGCATTTCAGCCGAACTTGTACCACGATAAAGGGCATTTTTTGTGCATTATCGCTGCAATTGGGATTTATTCGATGATCAATTGCATAGGAATAATAATCATTTTGATGTCAAATTTGATGCAGTTCAGCCGAACTTGTAAAACGATAAAGGGCCTTTTTTGTGCATTATTTCTGCAATTGGGATTTATTCGATGATCAATAATAAAGGAATAATTAATCATTTTGCTCTAAAATTTCGTGCAGTTCAGCCGAATCTTTTACCACGATAAAGGTCATTTTTTGTGCATTACTGCTGCAATTGGGATTTATTCGATGATCAATTGCATGGGAATAATTGATCATTTTAATGTCAAATTTGATGCAGTTCGGCCGAACTTGTAAAACGATAAAGGGCCTTTTTTGTGCATTATTTCTGCAACTGGGATTTATTCGATGATCAATTATAAAGGAATAATTAATCATTTTGCTCTAAAATTTGTGCAGTTCAGCCGAACTTTTACCATGATAAAGGTCATTTTTTGTGCATTACTGCTGCAATTGGGATTTATTCGATGATCAATTGCATAGGAATAACTAATCATTTTGATGTGAAATTCGATGCGTTCAACCGAACTTGTACCACGATAAAGGGCATTTTTTGTGCATTATTGCTGCAATTGGGATTTATTCGATGATCAATTGCATGGGAATAATCAATCATTTTGATGTCAAATTTGATGCATTTCAGCCGAACTAGTACCACGATAAAACGCATTTTTTGTGCATTATTGCTGCAATTGGGATTTATTCGATGATCAATTATAAAGGAATAATTAATCATTTTGCTGTCAAATTTGATGCAGTTCAGCCGAACTTGTACCACGATAAAGGGATCATTTGTGCATTATTGCTGCAATTGGGATTTTTTCGATGATCAAGTGCATGGGAATAATTAATCATTTTGATGTCAAATTCGATGCAGTTGAGCCGAACTTGTACCACGATCAAGGGCATTTCTTGTGCATTATTGCTGCAATTGGGATTTGTTCGATGATCAAATGTAAAGGAATAATTAATCATTTTGCTGTAAAATTTGATGCAGTTCAGCCGAACTTGTACCACGATAAAGGGCATCTATTGTGCATTATTGCTGCAATTGGGATTTATTCGATGATCAATTGCATAGGAATAACTAATCATTTTGGTGTCAAATTTGATGCAGTTCAGCCGAACTTGTACCACGATAAAGGGCATTTTTTGTGCATTATTGCTGCAATTGGGATTTATTCGATGATCAATTATAAAGGAATAATTAATCATTTTGCTGTCAAATTCGATGCAGTTCAACCGAACTTGTACCACGATAAAGGGCGTCTTTTGTGCATTACTGCTGCAATTGGGATTTATTCGATGATCAATTGCATGGGAATAGTTGATCATTTTGCTGTAAAATTTGATGCAGTTCAGCCGAACTTGTACCACGATAAAGGGCATCTTTTTGTGCATTATTGCTGCAATTGGGATTTATTCGACGATCAATTGTATATTAATAACTAATCATTTTGATGTCAAATTTGATGCAGTTCAGCCGAACTTGTACCACGATAAAGGGCATTTTTTGTGCATTATTCTGCAATTGGGATTTATTCGGTGATCAATTATAAAGGAATAATTAATCATTTTGCTGTCAAATTCGATGCAGTTCAACCGAACTTGTACCACGATAAAGGGCATCTTATTGTGCATTATTGCTGCAATTGGGATTTATTCGATGATCAATTGCATAGGAATAACTAATCATTTTGATGTCAAATTTGATGCAGTTCAGCCGAACTTGTACCACGATAAAGGGCATTTTTTGTGCATTATTGCTGCAATTGGGATTTATTCGATGATCAATTATAAAGGAATAATTAATCATTTTGCTGTCAAACTCGATGCAGTTCAACCGAACTTGTACCACGATAAAAGGCGTCTTTTGTGCATTATGCTGCAATTGGGATTTATTCGATGATCAATTGCATGGGAATAATTGATCATTTTGCTGTAAAATTTCATGCAGTTCAGCCGAACTTTTACCACGATAAAGGTCATTTTTTGTGCATTACTGCTGCAATTGGGATTTGTTCGATGATCAAATGTAAAGGAATAATTGATCATTTTGCTGTAAAATTTGATGCAGTTCAGCCGAACTTGTACCACTATAAAGGGCATCTATTGTGCATTATTGCTGCAATTGGGATTTATTCGATGATCAATTGCACAGGAATAACTAATCATTTTGATGTCAAATTTGATGCAGTTCAGCCGAACTTGTACCACGATAAAGGGCATTTTTTGTGCATTATTGCTGCAATTGGGATTTATTCGATGATCAATTATAAAGTAATAATTAATCATTTTGCTGTCAAATTCGATGCAATTCAACCGAACTTGTACCACGATAAAGGGCGTCTTTTGTGCATTACTGCTGCAATTGGGATTTATTCGATGATCAATTGCATGGGAATAATTGATCATTTTGCTGTAAAATTTGATGCAGTTCAGCCGAACTTGTACCACGATAAAGGGCATCTTTTGTGCATTATTGCTGCAATTGGGATTTATTCGATGATCAATTGCATAGGAATAACTAATCATTTTGATGTCAAATTTGATGCAGTTCAGCCGAACTTGTATCACGATAAAGGGCATTTTTTGTGCATTATTGCTGCAATTGGGATTTATTCGATGATCAATTATAAAGGAATAATTAATCATTTTGCTGTCAAACTCGATGCAGTTCAACCGAACTTGTACCACGATAAAGGGCGTCTTTTGTGCATTATGCTGCAATTGGGATTTATTCGATGATCAATTGCATGGAATAATTGATCATTTTGCTGTAAAATTTGATGCAGTTCAGCCGAACTTGTACCACGATAAAGGGCATCTATTGTGCATTATTGCTGCAATTGGGATTTATTCGATGATCAATTATAAAGGAATAATTAATCATTTTGCTGTAAAATTTGATGCAGTTCAGCCGAACTTGTACCACGATAAAGGGCATCTATTGTGCATTATTGCTGCAATTGGGATTTATTCGATGATCAATTGCATAGGAATAACTAATCATTTTGATGTCAAATTTGATGCAGTTCAGCCGAACTTGTACCACGATAAAGGGCATTTTTTGTGCATTATTGCTGCAATTGGGATTTATTCGATGATCAATTGCATGGGAATAATTGATCATTTTGCTGTAAAATTTGATGCAGTTCAGCCGAACTTGTACCACGATAAAGGGCATCTATTGTGCATTATTGCTGCAATTGGGATTTATTCGATGATCAATTGCATGGGAATAATTAATCATTTTGATGTCAAATTTGATGCATTTCAGCCGAACTTGTACCACGATAAAGGGCCTTTTTTGTGCATTATTTCTGCAATTGGATTTATTCGATGATCAATTATAAGGAATAATTAATCATTTTGCTGTCAAATTTGATGCAGTTCAGCCCAACTTATACCACGATAAAGGGCATTTTTTGTGCATTATTGCTGCAATTGGGATTTATTCGATGATCAATTATAAATTAATAATTAATCATTTTGATGTCAAATTTGATGCAGTTGAGCCGAACTTGTACCACTATAAAGGGCATTTTTGTGCATTATTGCTGCAATTGGGATTTGTTCGATGATCAATTGTAAATAATAATTAATCATTTTGCTCTAAAATTTCATGCAGTTCAGCCGAACTTTTACCACGATAAAGGTCATTTTTTGTGCATTACTGCTGCAATTGGGATTTATTCGATGATCAATTATAAAGGAATAATTAATCATTTTGCTGTCAAATTCGATGCAGTTCAGCCGAACTTGTACCACGATAAAGGGCATTTTTTGTGCATTATTGCTGCAATTGGGATTTATTCGATGATCAATTGCATAGGAATAACTAATCATTTTGATGTCAAATTTGATGCAGTTCAGCCGAACTTGTACCACGATAAAGGGCATTTTTTGTGCATTATTGCTGCAATTGGGATTTATTCGATGATCAATTGCATGGGAATAATTGATCATTTTGCTGTAAAATTTGATGCAGTTCAGCCGAACTTGTACCACGATAAAGGGCATCTTTTGTGCATTATTGCTGCAATTGGGATTTATTCGATGATCAATTGCATGGGAATAATTGATCATTTTGCTGTAAAATTTGATGCAGTTCAGCCGAACTTGTACCACGATAAAGGGCATCTTTTGTGCATTATTGCTGCAATTGGGATTTATTCGATGATCAATTATAAATTAATAATTAATCATTTTGATGTCAAATTTGATGCAGTTGAGCCGAACTTGTACCACGATAAAGGGCATTTCTTGTGCATTATTGCTGCAATTGGGATTTGTTCGATGATCAATTGTAAAGGAATAATTAATCATTTTGCTGTAAAATTTCATGCAGTTCAGCCGAACTTTTACCACGATAAAGGCATTTTTTGTGCATTATTGCTGCAATTGGGATTTATTCGATGATCAATTATAAAGGAATAATTAATCATTTTGCTGTCAAATTCGATGCAGTTCAACCGAACTTGTACCACGATAAAGGGCATCTATTGTGCATTATTGCTGCAATTGGGATTTATTCGATGATCAATTATAAAGGAATAATTAATCATTTTGATGTCAAATTTGATGCATTTCAGCCGAACTTGTACCACGATAAAACGGATTTTTTGTGCATTATTGCTGCAATTGGGATTTATTCGATGATCAATTATAAATTAATAATTAATCATTTTGCTCTCAAATTCGATGCAGTTCAACCGAACTTCTACCACGATAAAGGGCATTTCATTTGTGCATTATTGCTGCAATTGGGATTTATTCGATGACCAATTATAAAGGAATAATTAATCATTTTGCTGTCAAATTCGATGCAGTTCAACCGAACTTGTACCACGATAAAGGGCGTCTTTTGTGCATTATGGCTGCAATTGGGATTTGTTCGATGATCAATTGCATGGGAATAATTGATCATTTTGATGTCAAATTTGATGCAGTTGAGCCGAACATGTACCACGATCAAGGGCATTTCTTGTGCATTATTGCTGCAATTGGGATTTGTTCGATGATCAATTGTAAAGGAATAATTAATCATTTTGATGTCAAATTTGATGCATTTCAGCCGAACTTGTACCACGATAAAGGGCCTTTTTTGTGCATTATTTCTGCAATTCGGATTTATTCGATGATCAATTATAAAGAAATAATTAATCATTTTGCTGTCAAATTTGATGCAGTTCAGCCCAACTTCTACCACGATAAAGGGTATCATTTGTGCATTATTGCTGCAATTGGGATTTTTTCGATGATCAAGTGCATGGGAATAATTAATCATTTTGATGTCAAATTTGATGCAGTTGAGCCGAACTTGTACCACGATCAAGGCATTTTTGTGCATTATTGCTGCAATTGGGATTTGTTCGATGATCAATTGTAAAGGAATAATTGATCATTTTGCTGTAAAATTTGATGCAGTTCAGCCGAACTTGTACCACGATAAAGGGCATTTTTTGTGCATTATTGCTGCAATTGGGATTTATTCGATGATCAATTATAAAATAATAATTAATCATTTTGCTGTCAAATTCGATGCAATTCAACCGAACTTGTACCACGATAAAGGGCGTCTTTGTGCATTATTGCTGCAATTGGGATTTATTCGATGATCAATTGCATGGGAATAGTTGATCATTTTGCTGTAAAATTTGATGCAGTTCAGCCGAACTTGTACCACGATAAAGGGCATCTATTGTGCATTGTTGCTGCAATTGGGATTTATTCGATGATCAATTTTAAATTAATAATTAATCATTTTGCTCTCAAATTCGATGCAGTTCAACCGAACTTGTATCACGATAAAGGGCGTCTTTTGTGCATTATTGCTGCAATATGGATTTATTCGATGATCAATTATAAATTAATAATTAATCATTTTGATGTCAAATTTGATGCAGTTGAGCCGAACTTGTACCACGATAAAGGGCATTTCCTGTGCATTATTGCTGCAATTGGGATTTGTTCGATGATCAATTGTAAAGGAATAATTAATCATTTTGCTGTAAAATTTGATGCATTTCAGCCGAACTTGTACCACGATAAAGGGCATCTTTTGTGCATTATTGTTGCAATTGGGATTTATTCGATGATCAATTGCATAGGAATAACTAATCATTTTGATGTCAAATTTGATGCAGTTCAGCCGAACTTGTACCACGATAAAGGGCATTTTTTGTGCATTATTGCTGCAATTGGGATTTATTCGATGATCAATTGCATGGGAATAATTGATCATTTTGCTGTAAAATTTGATGCAGTTCAGCCGAACTTGTACCACGATAAAGGGCATCTATTGTGCATTATTGCTGCAATTGGGATTTATTCGATGATCAATTGCATGGGAATAATTGATCATTTTGCTGTAAAATTTGATGCAGTTCAGCCGAACTTGTACCACGATAAAGGGCATTTTGTGCATTATTGTTGCAATTGGGATTTATTCGATGATCAATTGCATAGGAATAACTAATCATTTTGATGTCAAATTTGATGCAGTTCAGCCGAACTTGTACCACGATAAAGGGCATTTTTTGTGCATTATTGCTGCAATTGGGATTTATTCGATGATCAATTGCATAGGAATAACTAATCATTTTGATGTCAAATTTGATGCAGTTCAGCCGAACTTGTACCACGATAAAGGGCATTTTTTGTGCATTATTGCTGCAATTGGGATTTATTCGATGATCAATTATAAAGGAATAATTAATCATTTTGCTGTCAAACTCGATGCAGTTCACCGAACTTGTACCACGATAAAGGGCGTCTTTTGTGCATTATGGCTGCAATTGGGATTTATTCGATGATCAATTGCATGGGAATAATTGATCATTTTGCTGTAAAATTTGATGCAGTTCAGCCGAACTTGTACCACGATAAAGGGCATCTATTGTGCATTATTGCTGCAATTGGGATTTATTCGATGATCAATTGCATGGGAATAATTAATCATTTTGATGTCAAATTTGATGCATTTCAGCCGAACTTGTACCACGATAAAGGGCTTTTTTGTGCATTATTTCTGCAATTCGGATTTATTCGATGATCAATTATAAAGGAATAATTAATCATTTTGCTGTCAAATTTGATGCAGTTCAGCCCAACTTTTACCACGATAAAACGCATTTTTTGTGCATTATTGCTGCAATTGGGATTTATTCGATGATCAATTATAAATTAATATTAATCATTTTGATGTCAAATTTGATGCAGTTGAGCCGAACTTGTACCACGATAAAGGGCATTTCTTGTGCATTATTGCTGCAATTGGGATTTGTTCGATGATCAATTGTAAAGGAATAATTAATCATTTTGCTCTAAAATTTCATGCAGTTCAGCCGAACTTTTACCACGATAAAGGTCATTTTTTTGTGCATTATGCTGCAATTGGGATTTATTCGATGATCAATTATAAAGAAATAATTAATCATTTGCTGTCAAATTCGATGCAGTTCAACCGAACTTGTACCACTATAAAGGGCGTTTTTGTGCATTATGGCTGCAATTGGGATTTATTCGATGATCAATTGCATGGGAATAATTGATCATTTTGCTGTAAAATTTGATGCAGTTCAGCCGAACTTGTACCACGATAAAGGGCATCTATGTGCATTATTGCTGCAATTGGGATTTATTCGATGACCAATTATAAAGGAATAATTAATCATTTTGATGTCAAATTTGATGCATTTCAGCCGAACTTGTACCACGATAAAACGGATTTTTTGTGCATTATTGCTGCAATTGGGATTTATTCGATGATCAATTATAAATTATTAATTAATCATTTTGCTCTCAAATTCGATGCAGTTCAACCGAACTTCTACCACGATAAAGGGCATCATTTGTGCATTATTGCTGCAATTGGGATTTATTCGATGACCAATTATAAAGGAATAATTAATCATTTTGCTGTCAAACTCGATGCAGTTCAACCGAACTTGTACCACGATAAAGGGCGTCTTTTGTGCATTATGGCTGCAATTGGATTTGTTCGATGATCAATTGCATGGGAATAATTGATCATTTTGATGTCAAATTTGATGCAGTTGAGCCGAACATGTACCACGATCAAGGGCATTTCTTGTGCATTATTGCTGCAATTGGGATTTGTTCGATGATCAATTGTAAAGGAATAATTAATCATTTTGATGTCAAATTTGATGCATTTCAGCCGAACTTGTACCACGATAAAGGGCCTTTTTTGTGCATTATTTCTGCAATTCGGATTTATTCGATGATCAATTATAAATAAATAATTAATCATTTTGCTGTCAAATTTGATGCAGTTCAGCCCAACTTCTACCACGATAAAGGGTATCATTTGTGCATTATTGCTGCAATTGGGATTTTTTCGATGATCAAGTGCATGGGAATAATTAATCATTTTGATGTCAAATTTGATGCAGTTGAGCCGAACTTGTACCACGATCAAGGGCATTTCTTGTGCATTATTGCTGCAATTGGGATTTGTTCGATGATCAATTGTAAAGGAATAATTGATCATTTTGCTGTAAAATTTGATGCAGTTCAGCCGAACTTGTACCACGATAAAGGGCATTTTTTGTGCATTATTGCTGCAATTGGGATTTATTCGATGATCAATTATAAAATAATAATTAATCATTTTGCTGTCAAATTCGATGCAATTCAACCGAACTTGTACCACGATAAAGGGCGTCTTTTGTGCATTATTGCTGCAATTGGGATTTATTCGATGATCAATTGCATGGGAATAGTTGATCATTTTGCTGTAAAATTTGATGCAGTTCAGCCGAACTTGTACCACGATAAAGGGCATCTATTGTGCATTGTTGCTGCAATTGGGATTTATTCGATGATCAATTTTAAATTAATAATTAATCATTTTGCTCTCAAATTCGATGCAGTTCAACCGAACTTGTATCACGATAAAGGGCGTCTTTTGTGCATTATTGCTGCAATATGGATTTATTCGATGATCAATTATAAATTAATAATTAATCATTTTGATGTCAAATTTGATGATGCAGTTGAGCCGAACTTGTACCACGATAAAGGGCATTTCCTGTGCATTATTGCTGCAATTGGGATTTGTTCGATGATCAATTGTAAAGGAATAATTAATCATTTTGCTCTAAAATTTCATGCAGTTCAGCCGAACTTGTACCCCAATAAAGGGCATTTTTTGTGCATTATTGCTACAATTTAGATTTATTCGATGATCAATTTTAAATTAATAATTAATCATTTTGCTCTCAAATTCGATGCAGTTCAACCGAACTTGTACCACGATAAAGGGCGTCTTTTGTGCATTATTGCTGCAATATGGATTTATTCGATGATCAATTATAAATTAATAATTAATCATTTTGCTCTCAAATTCGATGCAGTTCAACCGAACTTGTACCACGATAAAGGGCATCTTTTGTGCATTATTGCTGCAATTGGGATTTTTTCGATGATCAAGTGCATGGGAATAATTAATCATTTTGATGTCAAATTTGATGCAGTTGAGCCGAACATGTACCACGATCAAGGGCATTTCTTGTGCATTATTGCTGCAATTGGGATTTGTTCGATGATCAATTGTAAAGGAATAATTAATCATTTTGCTCTAAAATTTCATGCAGTTCAGCCGAACTTTTACCACGATAAAGGTCATTTTTTGTGCATTACTGCTGCAATTGGGATTTATTCGATGATCAATTATAAAGGAATTATTAATCATTTTGCTGTCAAATTCGATGCAGTTCAACCGAACTTGTACCACGAAAAAGGACTTGTACCGCGATAAAGGGCATCTTTTGTGCAATTCTGCCTTTCTTTCCCCCTCCCTTCCTCCCTAATAATACTTCGGTTTCGCCATCGCTTTCAGTAGCTGCCGTCATAACAATGATTTCAGCAAAAATTGCTTATACTGCCAGCTGTTTGGTAAGTGAAACTCACGCATTGGCATTGCCTTTAAACCATGCGGGGATTGTTGAGTACGATTGTCTGCATACACTTACACGTCGCATTCCTTCCGTTCGTCTACGACAAAATTGCTCGTTTATGTCTCCCCTTCAAATTCTTCCTCTAATCTGCACTCCAATCAGCTCCGCCTCCTCAGGGTACAAAAAGTGGATTATGTCTCTGTCTTATGAACCTAGATTTTTAGAACACAGTGATTTGAATGAACAAAAAACACGTTAATTCAGAGAAGCCACAGAGATGGTCTCCAGATGCAGCTACGCGTACCCTTGCAACATTGCCCTCCAGGAGAGCGTTACCAGCTCTTCAAGGAGACCATATATTGTTAGCCGCTGCATAGCCTTTGTAGTGCATCTAGAAGCCTCTCCCTTCGCAACGTATCATGTCATTCGGCCCTCTAAGTCGAAGGTTAGGCCTAAGCGCAAGCCAAGAATAAGGCCAAGTTTAAGGTTAAGGTTAGACGTAAAACCAAGTTTAAGGTTAAGCCTAAGCGCAAGGCCAAGTTAAGGTTGAGCCTAAGCGCAAGGCCAAGTTTAAGGTTAAGCCTAAGCGCAAGGCCAGGTTTAAGGTTGAGCCTAAGCGCAAGGCCAAGAATAAGGCCAAGTTTAAGGTTAAGCCTAAGCGCAAGGCCAAGAATAAGGCCAAGTTTAAGGTTAAGCCTAAGCGCATGGCCAAGAATAGGCCAAGTTTAAGGTTGAGCCTAAGCACAAGGCCAAGAATAAGGCAATTTTAAGGTTAAGCCTAAGCGCAAGGCCAAGAATAATGCCAAGTTTAAGGTTAAGCCTAAGCGCAAGGCCAAGTTTAAGGTTGAGCCTAAGCGCAAGGCCAAGAATAAGGCCAAGTTTAAGGTTAAGCCTAAGCGCAAGGCCAAGAAAAAGGATAAGTTTAAGGTTAAGGTTAAGCGTAAGGCCAAGTTTAAGGTTAAGCCTAAGCGTAAGGCCAAGAATAAGGCCAAGTTTAAGGTTAAGCCTAAGCGTAAGGCCAAGTTTAAGGTTAACCCAAAGCTTAAGGCCAAGTTTAAGGTTAAGCCATTTGATGTCCCCTTCTCGAAGATTGTTTCCGCCAATTGCTTTCATTGTTCCATCTAAAAGTATTCTGTAACTAGGAACCTGTGCTCATTTATGTCTCTGTCTTTGCTCAGCGCTTCTTGGTCTTTCACTCAACTGAACTTTTGTCTAGTGCTTTGTTTTTCTAGTGTTCTTTTGTAGCTGATGGCCATCTGTTGGCCTCGTTTAAATCAGTGCATGTTTGAGAATTTCCGACAAAATTGGCGCTAATTGCTCCTTCCATTATTGTTTCGAGTAACCCAAGCAAAAAGTTTATTAGAAATGGGTCCAGCGTGGATTTCTCTAAACATTGGCATTTACATTCGGCAGCAAGGCGGCGAAGGTGCAGACGTTCTATTTGGTGCTGGAATCACCGTCAGACATGTCGTTCGAATAATTGCTTGCTGCCCACAAAAATAGTGGCAAGGAAAAACATCAACGTTAGTATGCACATATCTATGTACCTTAAGATGTTGTAAATGTCGACGGATGTATGTGCATCAATCCTGTGGAAGTGCGCACTCGAGTTGCAATGGAAGTAGTCTCATTTGGAGAAGTAATGACTGATTAGAAACAAGTGTGAATGAAATTTTGTCTTGGTTGCATCCGCAGATCACGTTTACCAATTTATGATGTTGTGGGTAAATCGCGACTGGGATCAGATTACGACGAATATTGAGGCCACATTTTACACAACTCTTCAGGGAGAGCAAGCCTCCAAAATTTCAGAGAGACAGTAAGCCATAGATGCTTAGTGAAACCGCGATGGCTTTCTTCGTAATTTATTGCCTTTATGTGCAAAAAATCTATTACGGGAAGTTGACGCGCTGGTCAGAAATGTCTAATTTAGGCATCGCATGGAAAAAGATGGCAGTTCGATCTACAAAGACTGAAGGATGATTTGATAGAGGAGACTAAAAGAGAATACGGGTAATGATTTGATAGACTAAAAAATTTAAAAAAACAAGTTATTTTTTCCGCATCCGTGAAACACTCTGCTTCCGTTATGTGTTGTCGAAGTTTCTGATGAAAAAGCGACCCTGAATCCAATAACTTGCCCACCTTTCTTATTCTGTTCCGGGAGAGTTTTGAGATTTCTGCTCCCGGAGGTTTTTCATGGTAATACAAACAATATCATGGATGTCATGATGTTGCTTCATCCAGGTGTTTTCTGATTCTTTGCCTTTTCTTGCTCAGCAGACCGATAATTCTGCGTTACGAAACCACGTGGTTTGCCAGCAAGCTGCTTTCTTTATTACTGGTTATCAGACGATGTTCTTTTTTCAAGTGAACGGAGAAGAGTTAGTGATTGATACACGTGTTAATCAATGATTGGTTTGCATGTATTGTGTGAGGTATGGATGAGTGTGCATCATATATCGATGACGTTTCAGCGCTATTCTATGGCAGCGTTAGCGTTGATGTGGAATTGTACTAGCAAATTGTCTTCAGTGCGGCTTGTGATCCCTTTTTGACTCATTTTTATTGTGTCGAAATTGCAAGTGGCTTTTTTTATTAGTGAAGCACGTTCTTTCAGGCAGGACGCGAGCTCAAAGATGAGGTCCTGGTGCAGGCGTGACTTGCTGAATAGTGAGAAGAAGTCTTCTGGGCAAAAATCAAGGTAAACGATTTCAAAAGGAATTCGGATTTGTCGCAAACATGTAAGCGTATTTTTGACCGAATATATTTTTGCACACTAAAGGTTCCAGTGGCAAATAGCAAAAGGTTGCACAGCAGAGTGCAGTCGTGGATGAAGTCGGCGTGGACTGCGGGCGGCTGCAGGTCTTCGGGCAGTACGATAAGGCACCAACATTGCTCTGACCTACAGAGCCTGTAGTCCTTTTCTTAGAATTTTCCACGGGATATGTATTAAAAGCGTACTGATATTCATAACACAAAGCTACGTTCATATGTTGTAGGTACACGAATTTAAGTAACATAAATAGCTCTGTACTTCTGCAACGTCTGCACTTGGTTGTAATCTCGATAGACAGAATTACTAGGTGGAGTTGGGGAGGGGGGGAGGGGGTAGGGAAGGAGGAGGTCGTTGGTTTTGGTCCTTTATTTGTGCTATTCATTTTTTCTAGGCATTTATGACTTCAGCTCAAAATCAAGCTTCGGCTCGCAACCGCCACATCTCGTTGGGTGCCATTTGAGGGAATGAGCTCATCTATTTACAATACTCCGTTTGAAAGTCGGGAGTGCTTGTAAATTTCCTAAATTTCCGTGTAATTGAGGAGGCTTGCCGTCGAATGGGGTACCCATAACTTTCTCTAGTCTTTTCAGGACGTGTGTAATCGAGTAACTGGTAGGTATTGTTCAGGAAAGAAAGTTGCTGCGTTTAAATGCCTTGGCCCTTCAATTAGCGGAACACGTAATCAGGCGAGGGGAGAGGGGCGAGGTACTTTTGCAACGCCTGCACTTGGTTGTAATCTCGATAGACAGAATTACCAGGTGGAGTTGGGTGGGGGGGGGGGGAGGGTGGGGAAGGAAGAGGGAGGTGTGTAAATGTGAGGGGACTTGTGCAGCAGTTTGAATTTTTTAAAGTTAGTTCTGACCCAACTGATAGACCTCAATACTGTGAGAGGGGTGGTGGTCGTAGTCGAGAATTAGGGGCATATATGTGCACCAGTAAGTGGATTTTTGAGAATTTTTGGAAGTCTGAAGTAGTTGTCCTCAGCGTTTTAATGTTTGAAAATTGTATCCTCTTCCTTCAGTGGCCATGCTTCCAGTAGACAGTTTAGCCGTTCATCTGCGTTGTGCGCATAATTTATATATCTTTCAGGGTAGCATTATCACTGATGGTCTTTATATATGCCCCATAGTACCAACAAACTGTATGCTAAAACGTAATTCGCGATCTCAATTGTGGCTACCGATTTCCCATATCTCTTACAGTCATGCTCGTACACTCAGCGCCTTCTCTTCCTTTTTTATGGTTGTTAGCTAACGGTTTAGGTTGGTTTTGAGGTAACATAAGAGATCCGGCTTTCTCTTTCAGCGTTGTAATTGCGCAAGGGAATCGAATGGATTGAAGAGATCTCGATTACATTGCTGAAAGCAAAACGAGTTTCCGAACGTCATGACAGGTTTCGGCTGTTTTTTTAAATACATAGATAGAAGGGAAGTGACCGCTTAGTGCTTGCTTTCATCTTGGAGGCATTTATGTCCTTAAAGATTTCGGTGAGGCAGCCATATTGCATGCCGCTTTGAAGGAACCATTTACTTAATAGCGCAGTGAAATGCGCTTCTGGAAACGATCAGCACGGCGCAGTACATTATTCTCAAATTGCGATGTTAATTTTTTCTGCTAAATCTTTCAATGATTCTTTCGCTTTCGATCGTTTTACTGAGTAATCTTCTGCAATTAATCGCTGTTACTCGAACGGATTGATCGTTTTGTGGTCTGGCTGTAACGGTGCTTTTGCTGTTAATGGTTTCAAAAAACTTTCATATAATGTACATACATCTCCCTTCCTCTTTTTCCTCATTTTTGGACGAATTTCTCTGATAATATTTGAGCGATAAACTCGGGCTGATCGAATTTGTGGTTAGTGCTTCCTGAGCGTGTTGGCTCAGTTCCGAAATTGTATGCGATTAGGTTTTCAGAAATGGTTCATCTCTATTCGTTTGATGTTCATGTCGTTTCTTTCCTGGCTATCTATACCACGGGTGGAATATAATCAAATATTTGTTTGATTTTATTGCATTATTTTTCATACTGATATCAACGTTTAGTAACATTCACCTTCGCGTCCAAGGTGTAGCAAAGTGACCATGTGTGCCGTTTTGGGCGTTTTACTGAAACATGTGGAATTCATTTCTCATGACTCTAAGTTTTTTAAAGCGAATCATTCGAAGGTTAATCCTAAACGTTTACCTAAATATCATCTAAGTACAATATACCACCCACAGATGCCATTTAAACGTAACGGACATTTGTAGTTGACAAAGCAGTTGAAAAAATGTTGACGCATTTTGTCTCATTCAGTTGAGTTTTGGTTGAATATGAGTGAAATGCGACCCATTCTCCTTGCAATATTCAGCGTCGCATGATGATCGAGATATACTAATTTCATGCTCGGCTAGTGAAGTCATCGGCAGGCGTATCACGTCGTCATGGTGGTCAGCAACAGGTGACCATCAGTGGAGTGCGTTTCTATGATCAATTCGAAGGGAATAATGAATCCATTTTTTGCTGTTAAATTTGATCCAGATTAGCCGAACTTTTACCACAATAAAGGCCATTTTTCGTACATTATTCATGCAATTTGAGATTTATTCCATGATCACTCGCAAGGGGGAAATAAATCCATTTTTTGCTGTCAAATTTGATCCAGATATATATATATATATATATATATATATATATATATATATATATATTATATATATATATATATATATCTTTATCAAATTTGCAAATTGTGTCGATCAAAAAAAGTTTGCTTTGCGTTGTATGTGCTTTGCGTTGCAAGTGCCTGGTTTCCATGCATTTCGCGTTTCGGTGGTATGCTGAGAAGTTGTTCGCTGCTTTGCGTTGGTTCAAGAAAAGAGTAACCCTAAGCTAAGGCCAAGTTTAAGCCTAAGCTTAAGGCTAAGTTTAAGCCTAAGCCTTAGGCCAAGCCTAAGCTTAAGACTAAAAACAAGGCAAGTTTAAGCCTAAGCCTAAGCCCCTAAGCCTAAGCCTAAGCCCTAAGCCTAAGCCTGAGCCTTTCCCTGGGGCTGTAGTCCGGGGACTGACCATGAGCTCGGATGTAAGGAACGGCATGAATTGCCCGTAATTGTTTTCCTTGTGGTATTTGTACACTTCCGAAGTGCAGGGAGGACGTTCCCCAAAGGCTACACTTCCCCCTGGAGTTGCGCCCGCGCGTGGGCTGGGCTGCTTCTCCTGTCCTCCGTCTAGGAATGCATATTTACCACCAATGACGACTGAAATCCGAGTGAATGAGCAGATCGATGCATTTTTCGTCATCATGTCGCTATCGGTTCACCGCTCTTAACCTTCTGCTGTGACCACTTCAGCTCAGTCGACGCGAGCTAAACATTTGTTTTCATGGCATTAATGTTTATTGAGATACTCTCCTCCCGAAAATTAAGAACACTATGAGCAGATGAACCCAACGAACCCCTACCAATTTAAATGAAATTATTTTATGTGCTGAGCAAAATTAGAGGAAGCTCGGCGGTCCTCGTAAGAGATGAAATTTCTTTATCTTTTCAAGATTAGAACGATTACGAAAACATCAGCGATCATTTGCACTATTGAATGAGAATTATTGGAGCTGCTCGCTACAGCTGCATGCCCCCCTATAAGGTTGTAAATGGAGAACAGCTTGAGCAAAATGATCGTACGCATGCGACGTATGCCATTGTGAATCGTACAAAACGTATTGTTGGTATTGCTGAAATTTTGTTTTTGATATCTTTTTAGACGGCGGGTTGACACATCGATATTTCACTTCCAGTCATGTGGGAATAAAGCAACGAGCAACTTTCTATGGCACTGACAGTGAATGCACAATATATACTAAACATGTTGACGTTTATTCAATAGGATAAAAAAAAGTGATGTTAGACATAATAGTTGGGGCAGACGACGTTATGGATGGCGTTCGCATGCACTTCAGACAACTCGTTGGCACACAACTCTTTCCAATTATTGCGATGTGTGTGAAGGAACGATCGATGCGTGTCCGTTACCGTCTCCTGAAGATTTAAATTTATTTCGAAGTGCGCACCTTAGGTCGGTGGCTGCGTCAGATGAGCGCTTCAACAAGGAACCGCAACGCTGAACTAGCGCCATAGCTTCATGTCTGAACAAGTGAACTTCATTTGACTTCCCTCTGAGTTACTCTCTGACGATTCTTTAACATATACAAAGAACATCTCCTTTAAAAAAACCACGAAGGTATGAATTATCCCAGCAAGTAATTGTTCAAACCTTCAAGAAGGAACAAGTTTTTGCAGTGGCTAAATTGCTCAATGCCGCTGATGTGCAGCATCGCCATCTGAGAGCACCGCACGCATCAAAACCTGTTCCTTTTGATGCATGCGGTGCGTTCAGACGGCAATGCTACACATCAGCGGTATTGAGCAGTTTAGCCACCGTAACTTCACGTACATCACGGTTATATTAGTACTGTGAAGTCCCAAGTTTTCTGAAATCTCTAATTTAGGACGACCTAACAATTTGGAAAACTGCGACATATGCGAAACGAAAAACTGCTTTGCTACCGAGCGTAACGCTTATCTCAGCCCATATCGCATAAATGAATATAATGCGTGTGTAGACCACCAAGAGTTTTCGCACACAATAACAGCAGATTTACCAACACTCTGCTCACTATCTTTATATTTGTGAAGGGGCGAAAAGTAGCGCAGTGACTATCGCATTCTCTATATGCATTTGGAATGTGAGGCGAGCAATCCGGTCTTGAGGCATTGAAAAGCTACCCGTATAACTGTGTCGGTGCTAGCTCCCTTTTTGCAAAACGTCAATATTGTGTCGGGTATGAACGGCGCAACGGTGAATGGATAGGCTCTCAAGATGGCTGACAATCCAAGCGTTGCACCATGGCGAACTGCCAGTTCACTGTGTGTTGTTTTCGACTCCCACTGTGCCTGCAACTTGCATTTGCAGTGGTTTCTGAGGGGAGCGAAACTGGAGCGGTTCTAACACGACGTGGTAGATGAACACGGAGCTGCTTTTGGAAACATAGCTTAAAATATTCCTTGATGCTCATCCTGAAAAATTGTCGGAATTTATAAAATACATCCTGAGAATGGGCACGCGGACTGTACAGACTTTTTGCAACGCATTTCTTCACAGAGCACATAAACATTATTGTGAGACGATGGCCTGGCCTGGCACTTACAATGAAGGATTTGCTAACACGATAATGGCCGCAGGTGTATAAGAACGGTAAGGCAATTGGCTGCTTCCTTGCGAACCTCTATTTGGTGATGGCAAATCGCTCTGTGGACCAGCTCCCTGAAATTTGTATTCAGGCGGTGAATTACCTATTCAGTTGGTTTAGTTTTAGCGCACTTAATGTGCGGGCCTGGAGGATATTTTCCTTCACCTGGAATGTTCGTGTTGTCCAGTTACATATGAACAAATTCTTCTCTATCCTTTGTAATAAACGGTACTAGCCAGAAATTCATCACGAATGGCGAACAGTCATTAGAAAAGGAGGGAAAACCCTGCAAACAAATACGGGAATAATAGGATCAGCTGAAATTTTGCAAGAAAAGTCATCCTAAAATGCAAGGGTTTTGTCCCCGAGACCGCCAGAGATTGTTTCCAGAGTAATGCATCACAGTCTTCAATTTTTTCCTTTAATGCAATCGTTCGCAAGTTGCCGGTCAGGCTACCTGAAGCTTACGTAGTAACATGGTAATAATGGTACTGGAAATAATATAAAGTGTTAGTACATAGTGATTTTCCAAAACAATGAGAGCAAAGAATGTAGTAGGACCATTTGTGAATATAAATATGAAACGTAATAGATTCAAAACCCATCGCAGGAACAGCATGGCAGCTCTCAGTGGCTACCAATGTAGGCTCAAACCGATAGCTGTTTACTGTGGTTGTAAAATCCAAAAGTTGCCTAAAGGAACAATCATTCTTACTTCCAGCTGCGATGCGAAAAAAGCAGCAGTTGAAAAACAGCTTACAAATAGAGTAGGAATTCTGATGTGATATGTGCCGTTGCATTTATAAATACAATGATATCATTTCACAGTAATCACATTAGTGTGAAAAGAGTATAAACTTCAACGAGTGTATCTCATTCAGATTGACTATTATTTTAAAAAGTGATGAAGTGCGTAAGTGTGCAAAAATCAATATGAATGATGAAACATGGAAAGTCCAAAACTAGCAAATAACGAGTGTTTTCAAGGGATGCGAGTAGTGAGCTGATCGCTGGCGAAATTAAACTGATATATGGGCCAAAAAGCATGCCTCTCCAATTTGATCAATTTTTCGTGGAATTATTCTTTAAGAACCTATGAATATGTGCACATGCAAAAAAGAATGCAGAAGTTTCGTAACACGGTTTCGATCGCAGTATAAAAATATTCCAGAATCGTTAATGACCGGATGTTATCTTCCTACATACTCTTTACATAACAATGTGCTAATAATTTTTTAAAATTTTAATTGTTCTCTGCAGAATAATATATAGTACTATTCTTCTACCGTTCTATTTGAATTTAATTCGTTTATCTCAGGAGCATAGAAAAACGTATGGATGTATCTATTTTTTCCAACAGGTCGAATGCGTCATAGCCTCTTGTCTTCTCCACCGTTTTGGATAACTAGTGAAAAAAGAAACCGAAATTAGCACAACGAAGACGAAAGAAACACGAGATTATGAGTCGAAAATTGCTTAATGAGAGCAAAATAGTTTCCCCGCCAACTGCAACAACCAACTGCAACAATCACTGCTCAGTAGTTGTCTAAGCAAACAGAAAAATTTTATCGATAGTGATCGACGAGCAAATCGCTACATAAGATCCGACTGCCGGTTTGTGGTTAATAAAAAAATTGTCTTCAGCGGTTACTGGCAGCCAACATCCGGTCGTGTTTGTGTGCCATCGTCGAAAATCAATCATTGCTCTTTGGGCATTCGCAATCACCGATGAGCAATTGGTAGCCCCTACCTCGGCACCGACTCTTTTAAAGTTGGCGGGCACCGAAAAAAGCGGTATCGTCGGCTGCCGATCTTTAATAGCCACCGGCGAGACTCGGAAAGCTCAGAAGCTATCATTTTTCAACATTCACCGATATTCCCTTCAATATATTCCCTAACTGCTGTAGTTGATCTCTGACTGAAAGTTTCGGCGGCACCTTTTGTGACCACCGATTAATATTAGCTGGTAGCAGCCTGATCCAATTAGTGCGGTCTATCGCTAAGCGGTCCCCTGCACTCACAAATTCATTAGTGAATAAATGGTTATTAAAGGATTAGACTCATGTTTTCTTCGACGCGAATATTTTCCCGGAAAAATGTCATTAAAGAAACAGAGAAAAGCATACGCAATACTTATTGGACGTCCCTTCCTTTCGCATGTAAATATGTTCGAGAAAATGAGAACACTTAACAGTTTCAGAATGGACACCCACGTACGCCACTGTCTACTCGATAATAGAACCTGAATGAAATGCAGCGTAAGCCCCTTCCTTCAAAGACCAGCACACGTTATCGTCGGTTCAATGCTTTGCGGATTCCAATGACTACTTAGATTTGGAAAGTTTTCCCACTCGATGCGAGTGCATTATTCGACTGAATTTGTTGAGATCTTTGATTATGAGGTATTGCGATGTTCAAAAAAGAGATGCGGTATCTGGCTTGAACAAGACGAAGGAGTTGGAAGAAGAAGAACACAACAAAGCTGAAATGCGGAAGCTTACAATTGATAAAATTTCGACAACGACGCCATTTATACACATTCGGACGACGCATTCCATCGGTCAGCTACATAACCTCGGAATACATTTCGTTTTCTACTCATACTGTTGGTTTTTGGAGGGGAAACTAGCAGATTGAGGGGCAACTAGCAGAATGAGTCGTCGGCAAATGCATTCAGTGAGTGAGATAAAACTGCAGATTTTACTTCATACTCTCATCAATTTCTCAACATGCGCTTATGCAAAAACACACTTTTTTAAATGTATCGTATAGCTTTTGCTCATTTACTTTGTGTAAAGTATTTAGGTTCTCAGCTGTAGTTTCCCACTGCAGAGTTTGCTTGCTCTCTACTCATGAGTCAATCGTCTAGCAAGTATTAACAAATGGAAGATGGGAAAGTGTACAAGTAAGTTGAAAAGTTCTGTTACCTCGCGAGTTTTTGAATTCATTTCATCTGCAGTGCTCTCAGAAAGATAAGCAGACGCCCAAATTTGATGAAACACATAGGCAGCGTCAGATTGTAATTCTCTCTGACGACCATCACCATCAACCCTGCAAAACCTCATAATAAAACGCCTTCGCAAAAGCTAATTTCTTTCAGCTGAGGGTGAATTCGATATATAACAATGATGAACGATGAAATACCCAGAACGCATCTTGCTCATTTAACTTCAGTGGTTTGAATGCAGTTTGATGCCTCTACCTGAGCTTACGCAATGCAAAAACATTTTGCGAATGTGGCTGATATGGTCTTACTGTTTCCATCGTAAAGAGATGTCACTGTTCACAAACGTTAGCTAAACAAATTGCCACATAACGGAGACTCACCGAGATTTCTCTTCGTCGGCGAGATATGCCAGTAGTGTATAAAGTGACATAATTGAAGGTGGAAATGCGGTAAAACCCAGCAAATAATATGCTTTGAGGAAAAGTAGAAGCAACTTCACGTAAATGTTCCTCTGCAATATGCAATGATATTGCCCATTGATGAATGTATTTTTCCAGCCAGTTTTGTACCATCTCTATGAAAACCTACAGATCATATCTTCATATTATACAATCAATGACTGCTCAGTATGTATCAATAACAAGATTTCAGTCAAGCCGCTTGAAAGCACGGAAACCTCAACTAATTCATGGAGTACTTTGCATAAGGTGGACGATCAGGAGAATTCCAGTACTGAATACAAGATGCCAATGTCAGAGAATTTCAATTTACCTAAACTGTTAGGATGCCGCGTACTTTCCAATACTAAAATGGAAGTGCTCACCGTATTTATGCGTTGGTTAAAACTGAATGCAATTTACAATGGTCAAGTCTGTGTTGAAAAATTGAACAAAAAATTATCAGCTGTAGCGAATGACAGTCGCACATTGAAATTCGTTAATATTATGAACTTTACATTCCCGTAATTGTATTGTGCTAGCAAAAACGTCCATTGCACTTATCTTCTTCATATGGTTTCAGTGATTTCAGACCTTCGAAGTTTCAGCAGCCTCAGAAGCACGAAGATTTTCTGAGGAGATCGTGCCGAACAAACTGCGAAATAGGTGAACGATCTGTTTGTGATGCTCGTAGTTCTTGTGCATTTTGATATCGCGAAGCATTTGGTCAATCTGGAATTCTCATCATTTAAGAGTATTCTTACATTGAATCAGTTTGATTGACAAATCTACTCCTGATGGCTCCTATCCCCGACGCATATGCCCGTTATTTCAAAACCACAATCAAAAATCAAAAAACCGCATATTCCGTCCGACATTCTCTTATATTCCCTCTACACTTCATTCTTATTACAAAGTACTTTTCAGTGTTGAAATATATACAACGTCATAATTCGTTCCGGAAACAAACTGAATTAACGCACTGCTATGCAGCACAGTAAAATGAGAGCGCTAAGAGCACTAAATCGTCGATCCAACTTCAGAGTGTTCATGCGCATCATCTTAGAGGGAACACAATGGACATCGTCTTCTGTAGACGTCAAACGAGACATCGAAGAGGCGGATAGAAGACTCAATCATACAAAATGTTGCTTGTAATCTTTATAAATGGGCGGGTGAAACGACAAATAATGAAAAGATCAACTGCAGAAAAATTCTGTAGGAAGTATTTCATAAGGGGAGGAGTTAAATGATAGATTACTTAAGGCAGTTTATATATATGGCAGCTGAAGACCCATTAAGCAAATACTTGGAAGGCACGTACCTCTTCTTGAAATATTGAGATGACTGCTGCTACAGTTGGCAAACGATACTGTTCAGGAATATTCTTCTGATCGCCATAAGCTGTCGAGAAGACAGCTGGATATGCAAGCGATCTAAGAATATATGAATGGCATCCAAATACGTAAAGTGTATCATAGAATTTCAAAAAACAGTGGCGAGCTAAGCGAGAGAGAGGCGGCAAGGGAGTGGATGTGATAACTCAATGGGCCCAAAAATTTGCACTCCGTCTTGAAACTCTAGCTCCTGCCATCGCATTCAACGGTTCCACGTATAAGCGCAAAGGCAGAAAGGAAATGGTTCGAGAGAACCTAACGTGAATTCGATTAACCAGTTGAAAACAGTGCGTGAGTGATAAACAAAGCAAAGAAGACATGAGGTATAAAAACCAATGGAAAAGTACTTTTGGTGAAGGAAGCTACTTTTCCTTTGCCAACTCGTGACAAATACAACGGTTAAGGCTAAGGTGTGATCTTGGCATCTTCTCATAAGATGGTTGGATTGTGCCCCTTGATTGAAACTTATTTCCTCATACTCTTGTGAGTTACGGAAATATGACAAATGTAGAAAGAAAATGAGGGAATCTCGACAGTTAACAGCATTTGGTCATATTAAAAAATGAAAAAAAATTACTCACGCGGCGATAAAGACCTTTCGGTCTCCAATAACGCTGAAGGTATACGTGCCGTGACGACCGCAATAGCGCGATTCATCGGTTCACTGGTGCGCCAACCAGCTGACGTTGTGACGATTTGCATCAACTTCAATCGACTGCAAACTGTATATATCATGACAAAAATGGCAGTTTTATCTGTTAAGAAGTGCAATGAGGAAAAATCAGCTCTCTTCGCCACTGTCTCCCTTTGTGTTTGCATAGGAAAACAAACATCATAAATTTTATTGTAAACATCAACGCAAAGACCGGACTTCTTGCACTGAATGAGCTGCTTTACAAAGCACGTCGTTACAGCAAATTTGCACGACTAACCGCACGTTGCAGTTGCCTTGGTGGGTGAACAATGCTGGCTGCTTTCGTTCTGTAATTCCCCCCCCCTCTCCCCCTCACCCTTTTATTCCGAACGTCAAATTTTTGAAGCGAATGAAAACCAAATCCTTAAGCATAGAAAAAGAACTGGACTGATGCTAAGAAACATAAAATAATACAAGCAACTGTGCCACGATGTTGGTGCTGGCTTCGAAGCTAACTCCATAATGAGCTCCACAAGCCAATGAACTTGACGCATATCGATGTCGCGTGTTGCAAGTGAAATTCCTCGCAGCCAGGAGGCGCTCGCATCTGTTAGCATCCCTAAAACTCTAATGACTGCACCTCTATTCTGTTCATTTGGTGCAAAGTAAAAGCAGCAAACGATGGGCCAAAATATGCAAAAGCCAAATAAAAATGGTTTCTCAAATCAACACAGTCGCTCACTCGTTCGAAAAATTTACAACAGTAGTTTCCCACATTTCGTTGGCACTACCAATATTTCTTAAATATTTCATACCCAATAATCACTTTTATTTTTTGTTTTCTTCAGCCAACTTTCTTCTTAACATTGTCTTTCATATTTCGAGATCATCTTCGCATTCGACTATTTAGTTATGTATTATTATGATCAAGGTTAGTACATGAACTATCATACATGACATATGAACTATGAACTAGTATATTTATATATATATATATATATATATATATATATATATATATTATATATATATATATTATATATATATGAGGCATTATGAGTCTATAATAATTCGAAAATGAAGCAAATAAAACATGCTGTTAAGAGCAGAAGAGTATTCAAGAAATGCTGACAAAGTGGTTATCGAAACGGCGCAATTTTACATTGGTAACATATTAGCTATGCAGTGTTCCTAAGCATTCGAAATACAGTTCATGAACCAAGATGTAAAAAGTTCTGTGTCCAAAGGATTATTTGAGTAAGAAATGGCAGTAACCAAGGTTCCATTAACGTTTGCCTTAAATAACTTTATCTTATAGTGCCCATAACGTAAGGTCTGCCGAAAGCTAGCATCCATTGTCACACCAACGATAGTGAGTCAACATCCGGTATTCTTTGGTCTTCTCGTTTTTCTTCTAGTGAAATCGAAAGTCCAACCTTCGATGGCAGTACTCACTAATGGTCTCAGCCATTTCCACATCCTTTTCAGCTTCTCAAAAGGCCAGTTTTTCGAGCACGAATCAATCCACAAACATATTCTGCGCCTAACCTCTGTTGTTCCCTCTGAAAATAACGCTTCGAAATAGCAGCACAAATATGGCTTTTGCAGCGACTCGCAAATTTGGGAAACAGAAAGAAGAAAACGGTCATGCAACCCTAAGAATCCTAAGGGATATTTAAAGCAATAAAACATTGGCGTGGCACTTTTCGGATTTCGAGTTTTGAAGCAGTACAGAATTCTTGGATTAAATTCAACACTGATTCATCCAGATTGACGAACAGGCGACTGCACAGTAAAAAGGGGTAGAATAGGAAAACAAGTGCAGCTGTCATAAAATGCAGCAGAATGTGTATAATATGAGAATTTATGTTGGCTTTTTATCAGTTTGCTGCGCAGCGGAAAATGTCATATTTCATAGGAGGAAGGCATTTCTAAACGTTGTTAGTCTTCGCAATGGAAGTTTTCACGTGTGGATGACTCTATCGAATGTTTGTTCAAATTGCGGCCTTTGAGATATTAACAAATGCGATGTACGGATATGGAAGCAGAGGGCGCGGCTACAGTGCCATAGACTTGCTTCTGTGACGACTGCAAACGATTATAAAACACGAGAAATGTTGCTAAGGATAGTGATGAACATGCAAGAAGGACAAGAACTCACCTGATCAGATCGCATAGTCGACACAAAAACCTTTTGAAATAATAAGGAAACGATCACAGAAATTTCGGAACACATACTACAAAAACTCATTCGCAGACGAAATATACCTTGATTGTTCACCCACTGATGCAAAAAAAAATCCCTCAAGCTCGATCTGTTTGACATCACAGTAATCGCTTTAATGACCATTTCCTAAGAATGTACCCAAAGCAAAGAAGACATCTTAATAAACAAAAGATTTGTTGATTAATGTCATCACGAGTGCGCTTCATTACAGAAGAATACAGTTCCTTGTGTGAGTTTGAAAAAAAGTGTTCCTAATGTCATAAAAATTGGAGACTATGAACAATCCTTTTGCCTCTCAGGTGGAGGCAGATTATAACGCCGACTGAAACCCCAAATACTAGGAAATATGTTGATTCCAAAAAACAACACATCGTTTATGAATTCTTAAGCACTGCACTGCCAGTGACTATGTGAGAAATAACTGACGCCTAGAACTTCCCAAGACCACAATTTATCACCAAAACCAGATCCACTGCTCCAGAGGGATTTGTGAAAAAATTATGAAAGCATTTAAGGACCTAAGTGGTGTACCTTGACAACGTTGTATGTGTATATAGAGAAAACTTCGGAATCATCCTTCCCTCGCAATAACTTCAGATGCCATCGCTGAAGAAAGCCGATTTCGCTAAGCACTTTCACGATTGTCTTCTCGATTGGAGTCAGCTTGTCGAATGGACGCAAAAGGTGAACTTGCTGCTCATAGGGCGCAAACATTTCCAATGTTCTGCAAGGCACTATATAGTTATCGCTACTGTGAACGAATTGGACCAGAATTTGCGCCGCTTGAAAAATTGGAAAAAATATGAAGATTGGATGGTATAGCACATTCAGGAAAGTCTCACAAAACCGTCCACAAATTAACAAAAGTTTCCGACTGCTACTTAGTGATAGCTATTTTTTTGCCAACGCTTATTTCTTAGGCAGAATATTGAGAAAGGACAATGGCGATGACCATGTTATAGAAGTCGACATGTGAAGGCTCTCTTATGCTCTTTCCAAAAGTATCTTACTTGGGCCATTGATAAGTTCCCCAGTGTGGCTTCGTTATGAAAATGGCTTGATCCAGAGTTGCTTAGTTGTAGGCAAAGTGTTGAGATCGTACGCAAGGCACACATTGTCAGGTCTCATCCCACACGCATATGGAGCCGCTTTATCTTCCACCTGCAAGAAACACTAAATCATATCTGCGTATGAACAAATTTCATTGTCACTGCATCCTTATAGCAGGTCTATGAAAGGCTCTTCAAAGAAGAACTCATCCGGACCTACCACTCACTTCGCATCCGGAACAACCCGTTGTAAAAACTGCGCTGTCCACCACTATAGACCAGACCTACTCAACTAACCTGAGCAACGTGGAAAATAATTCGCACATTTTTACCCAAAAAAAAATCGACGGATCGCTCACATAGGTAATTGTCAGCACGATTAATGAACGCGTATATGTCAGCCTTTGTCACATATTGTGCTTATTGGAACAATCACCTCGAGATGTACATATTATCACCTTCAGCCAAGATGTGCTTATCGCAGCCGAATAAATTGGAAGGAGTCGAGAGCGAACGAAGGAGGGGGAAGAGCCGACAGAGAGACGGAGGAGCGGTTAGGTTTGTAACATCGGGTTGTCAAAGTAAGATTATCGGAAAATAGATATTAGCCCAATAGACCGTATGTTCCGTGGAGTAGTCCTTTACGTATAAAGTAGGCTCCGCTAGAATCATGACATTTTCATCATCTTGCAGAAGACAATGATGTACCGTTATTCCATTCTGGCATCCAGCAATTGTCGAAGGGTATTTGGCATTTTGCCGCTGGAAGGATTTTCTTTTGCATCTCAACAGTACCACAGTCGATGGATAGGGGAAAACTCGGTGAGTGGATGAATGGAAAAACAAATTCAAAAATCCTGCCGGTTCAGTTTGTGGACGTGGTTCTCACACACGGTGATATGCATTATCGTACACGAGCGCAGTCTACTTCCAGTTACAACCACCAACCTCAGGTGAAATTGCTGCCGGTGCAAGAATTCTGTCAATCAAGCTTTTGCCAAAGCGGGAAACCTAAAATTCGTCTATAGTGCTCCGCAACGATGTTCATGCGCACGTTACTAGAGAAATTGAGATAGGTGGGCTGAGGAATCATTTCTAATCTATTCTACTCCCATCTATTGCCGACTCACTACCGCTCGTGCGAAGGGATGCGCTTTGCAAAGAAAAGGCTTTCAGCAAGAGGTTGAATCAGTGCGCTTGAGTTCCGAAGCAACGAAATATCGTCACTGCACTAACGCTGACGTGCAATTGACAACGATTTCATACGATGACAAAAGGACGAGGAGGAAGCGACAGGATTGTTTCAACACAACAGCTGCAACTGAATCTTCGTGCAGTTCGTCAACACAAGAGGACGACAGGCAATGAGATATCGTCACTGCACTAAAATTCGGTGACTCCAAAGGCGGAAATCCCTGCCTTGTTAATAGCTGCTATAAGATCGCGCTTTCGGTTTGTTGAAGATGACGTCTAATTCTCGATAAATCATTTGCGTAGTACCACGCAGGGATGCAAGTGCGTCAGAAATCTTAAAAAATAATGCGTGATTAGCCTTCACCACGTGGTAACTGGCTTGTGGTTTACCCCCACTTCATACGCTTATTATCCATTCTCCACATCATTTCCTAATGGTTCAGTGCTCATTTTAAAACCAAGGCACTAAGCAATTTAGATATTTGCGGAGGGTCCTTTAGATATGCCTCCAGAGGAAGGGAGCAATCGTTTCTTGTGAACAACGATGGACTGGAAGATCAAGAAATGTGTGCATAGAAGAAAATTCTTTTTAATCATTAAAGCCCTTGTCTCCTTTCCCCGTTAAGTGGAGCCTTGAGTTATCACGTAGTTGTTGCAGTAATCTGCAGCAGATGGTTTCAGCGGTGTTTGAAACTGTGCAAATAATGTTTGGCCATCTTGCTCTTGAGGCCTTTCTTTCATTTAGCGCAGAGAGGGAATTGAAATGTTGCATGTCTTCGGCACTGGCATGCATTGTTTTGTTAAATCACTGCATTTTTGCACTTTTCCTTTATTCATGCTGGATTTCTCTTGTTAACGATGCCCGTAAGACGTTGGAATGTCAATAGCAAGTTTGAAAATCTCTTAAACGACCGCAATTACACACTCTTGATCAGTGTGGTACTCACCTTCTGATACATGTTTGGTGTTATATAAATTGCTGATTTCCCACCATAACTGTGCAATTCATTGTTTCATTTCTTTGGGCAACATTTCTAATGGCTAATTTTCATATTGCTAAGATGGAAGTGTGTTATCATCGCAGACTTGCACAAAAATTTGAAAGTAGAATGATCGGCTCAGAAAAGGAAAGCATGTACCAACTCTGATATACGGCTGCGCCTGCACTTACAGAAAGCTATTGGTGGTTACAACAGAAGAGATATGAGCGGTTCAACTGAGCGCTTGCCTGCAAATAAAGCTATCGTGCACTCCTCAAGCACAGCATTCAGCTGCTGTGAATTTCCAGTACTTCTACCACGGCCGTTATAGACATAAGAGTAGAGCTATCGCGTTCATACTAAGTGAGCATGAAAAGGACCGTATACATGAGATTACAAAGATAACAAACTTTAGCAGGGAAAGTGTGTAGAAAAAAGCGCAGGGACTATGCCTATGCTTATGGAAGGTGAAAAGCGAATGAGATATCAACCCATAATTAACTGTGGAAACGGTCTTTGGTCAACAATGCGGATAGCTCCAAATAACCGTCGTTTTGGCGCATAATAAGGCGGACGCAAAACCCCAGACAAAAAAGTGAACAACTTAAACGCGGCGTCATGACACAATGTATCGATCTGGCTTATCCTAATCGATAGCTTTGGTCAGCGTAACGCTGTACGCGCATTCCCCACCCAGGTTCTTCATAAACATTATACTCCTTTGAATTTTAATAACTGATACTAAATTTCGCCAATAAAATTTCTTTTCAGTTGTGAAAAACTTGAAATGAGCAAGAATGGTTCTTCAGCATCATTCAAGGCGATGTGGGAAGGATCTGAAAAGCTTCTCCGGTTTCTCACAGAGGGTTCTTTTTCAGCAGCAAGAACTGCTGTCTGCCGGCGTAAAGGCTTTCTTTTAAGCGGTTGGAAGCATTCATTTGAAGCGAGTAATTTCAAAAAGTCATTCGAATACCGATCAAAGGGATTTGGTTAAAGTCGAATTTCCGCCAAGCGTAGACAGCAAAAACTGAAGTTTCTCCGCAGAAACGAAGAAAACCTCAGTTCCCAATCAAAGCTAGGTCAGTTAGCTGCCACCATTTCTCTAAACCATTCTTTACCCCATTTCGCCAAACCTTACCTTTGCTGGCGGTTTCCAAGGGGACCTTATCGAACGTGGTTTATTCCACTTCAGCCAACCAATACGCAGGTTGCGCCAACCTCGCGCCAGGATGGCCGTTCCTCGTGAAACATTTGAAGAAACACCTTAAGATGGTAGAAAATCATTATTACTTGAGAATGGGTGACGATCGGGTGAGCGAACGTCCGAATTCCATGTGCTGTATGACGTAAAATGAAGCGAACAGCAAGTGCAGAGATGAGGGAGTGCTACACAAATGCAAGATTGAGACGAGACGGAAGAAGCGATCGAACTGGGGACTCTCTGTTAATCAAAGCCACATGCAATCCATTTGTGTACCAGTTGCAGGCGCCTCCCTTCGAACGCTGAGAATGATGAAATCATCGACCCTCATTCTTCTTAGCGCTCTCCGCTATGCACCGTACTTCCACATGTAAACAAAGCAAGCAGAATACGGTAGCCTCCGCCAGCCTCGCTCGGTCAAAACGGTATGTCTTTTGTGGAGAAAAAACTAGAGATTCCGCGTTTCTGCCAGAAGTCACTGCAAGTGAAATTGTGTTGAAACAGTGCTCATTTACTTCGTGCAACCTTTTCCTTACACAATGACGCCGCTGTATGGAAAGCAAATTTCGTTAGATGCAGATAACATCAGATTTTCAGGAAAAGAATTCGTTCGACAGCTACGCATAATATGCTTGCGAAGAAATATCACTGCGACTCATTGGATAGACAGCGAAACTCCATTCACAAATGTGCAACTGTCCTACCACTGCTGGATAATTAATCTGTTGCAAAAGTCTAGTTTTTGACCTCGGTAATCTTTCAAAGGTAGATGTCATTAGAATAATTTGATGAGCTTCACAATTTGCAGATGAACTCACAGAGGGATCGAAAAATAACTCACCGAGTCTAGTAAACCAATTCTAAGATACAATCATTCCAAGCGAACCGGAGACAGCACGCACGAAATCGTTTGTCTCAAGGTTCGGATGCCTGGGTGCTTTCATGTGTGAAGAGAGCTTAGACCAGTGAGAAGCTTCCCGATTCGCTGATTTACAAGACTGCTCTTGAACCTGGCTATTTAAAGAAGTGTTCTTCTTTCACATTCAGATGAGAAGAGAACATGCTTATTTATTTCGCGAATGACGTCAAACCTATCTTTAATCAAAGGTTGCTAGAAACGCCAGGCCTCGTAAGCGTCAAAATCGCATTTACCCGGAAATATAGGTATGATATTATCAAAGGTGCGATAGTATAAGCTCGACTAACCTGCATGGCTCTTGGATCGTAATTGTTTCTGAAGAGCGTAACAAGCATGAAACTACCAGAGGTCAACGTTTCGCCAGTGCAAGGTTTTGCCCGCATTGTTGCAAACATCAATGAGCTCATCTCGCACTCTCGATCTTTCTGAACAATGAAGACATCACTTATACGTTAGAACGAAATACGGGAATAACGAAGTGCAAAGGAGTTTCCGCTCTCTTATGCAAAGCATCGTTAGAATAAGCTACGTTAGATGATTGTCTGCCAAGGGAGGACCTTCCGTGCTGGGTCTCGGTGCGTTCCAGAGGAAAAGCTGACGCGACTTCCGGCTATCTCGAATAAGCAATGCTGCAGGTGGCTCGAGATGAGGGGTAACCTTGTTATTACACCATATTGTTATCAAACCACATTACCATGTCGTCAAATGAAGGCTCGTAATGTTGAGTTCAACCTTGTTGTTACATCACATTTCAAACTGCACACCCTTTTACACATACGAACGTTAGGCGTTCAACACAGCATTCTGCACTCTTCGGTAATTCACTCCCTTGATGCTGCTGCAACAGCGTACTCGATTTTTTTCTCGCACTGGTGTATAGCCTTTGCTTTAGACGCTGCGCGATCTACGTCGTTGAGCAGTTCCAGAACGGCTCAGAGCTGACATACCTTTGGTGCTCAAAAAACATCTCGACAGCTGAACCAAGCCTCCGAGAACTGCAAGTTTTGAATTGTGAGCGTTCATACGATTTAATGCAGTAGCATTGCCAGTATACTGCACACAGTACACATTGAACAACCAGGTGACAGAGCGTTTTCACCTTCACTGCACACCTAAACGCTCAGCTTTTTAACAGAACAGAATGATCGAGTCAATGAAAAGGTAAATATCTCTAAGACCTAGAGTCTTTGTTACTTAATCAAGGCGGCATTGCATTCCGAAAGAATTCCACTTCCAATGCCACAATTTATGCGCAAGTGTTCATGCGATTCCGAAGGAACGCAAAATCAGCAGAGCAATAGAAATCACGTTCCTCTTCAAGCACTTAGGAATGCTAGAGTGTTGAAAATGAAGCTGAATGTAGCGATAAAGTGAAGATCACACTTCTGCTTTACAAGGAAAATAACGACATCAGCCATTTACCGAGTACACCGAAACGAGGAAGACTAGCCGTCCTCAAATTCCTTCGCTACGCCCATGGGAGTTGTGCTAAGCGGCAGATGATTAAATCATTATACTTGTCCTACTGCGCGCAGACCTCGACGAACGTTCACTTGTGGTCCCACATGAGAGATTCTGATGACATAAAAATGGTCTTTTCATTCGGAGAGCGAATGACCTAAATAATTTTCCCAACACCACCGAGCTTCTGAACATTAAAGTGACGCAGTAGGTGAACCGCAACTGCTGTAAAACAACTGTCTGTTTAAACGAGAATGCAATTACGATGTTATGCGCGTTGTTCCATTCTGCAGAAGAATAGCTGCACAAGCCTCGTCAACCAATTTCATGATCGACGGTTATCGGAATGCGCATCCTTGCCAGAGCTGGCCATGTGATAGCCCTCACGTTGACGTTTGATGTTGTGAAGAACCCAAATTGTATAGGATGTATAGGCCACCTAGAATATATCAGTTTTTAAGGGCCAACGTTGATGATTATCATAGACACTTTCCGAAGAGCATATTCTTGACTGCATCTATGGCAAGTGAACAGAATATCGAATACAGAAAACCGATCTTTGTTTGAAACAGGTAAGCAAGTCGTTAACCTTGAGCTGTTCATGGGTAACATGTGATTCGTTCATATCCAATGGTTTAACAACATCAGCAGCAAAAAGTGCTCGACAGGCTGGAAAGGCCCCACCACTGTAACGAGATCATTCTGCGAGCTCTGACGCACCTGTAAGTCAACAATTATTTCGTAAATTTCTTCACTCTCTCTTTGTTGCTGTGACAGTCAATAAGGACTTATGAAGACATAGTGTGAAAGGATGGTTGATTTGCATAGTTTTGAAACGATACCAGAACAAAGAATTTTAGAAAATGTTATTGCCTCTTTAGCATGACGCTTGTTTAGTACAGCTGTGAAGTCAGATACGTTTGGTGTTTCTTTCTCTTATTTCATTTTAGTAAGGTCTGTGGTTCATGGCCATCCGTTTGCTAATTACGCTAGGATGTTGCTGATAACGTAACGAGGAGCTCGTTCAGACTGCTTAAATTATAACGTGAAAACTCAGAGATTCCCTTTTCGATGATGTGCTGTATGGTGTAACTATAATACAACTGTTTTTTGCCAACAACTCCAGTAATGATTTTTTTCAAGCATCTTAGGGTTGTTTTCATCAGCGGTTGTCACTGTTAGCGAAAGTCATTTGTTTTCGAAATCAGGGGCCCTTATTCAGCAGTACTTTCCTCCTCTTTTTCTTGCAGTGAAAAGTTCAGCTGTCCGGGTACACTAAAAATAGTTCAACATGTCCTAGATAGAATGTGAAGAGGTTCTTGAAAAGCTCGATGTGAGGGGGGTGATTTAGCCCTCGTTTTGTCCCCAAAATGTTTCGTCCCATTGGTTTCCAAGCTGCCTTTCGGGTTGAATTTCTGAGACGCACGTTTGTGCCATACTTACTTACTGATATTCAGCTACGCTTACACCTTCCTCTTTATGATCAGTTCACCAGTCATTCCCGTGTTATAGAGCCTTTGATCCTGCTTTATGCCCAATGACCACCTTTAGAGCGCTGCTGAATTGCGGCTACGTATTGGTCTATTTTGCGAATACCCTTACGCAACAGTGACGTTACCGATAAATACTAGTATTTCCATCGTGCAGGAAACTCGTCAATATAGGAAGATATACTGAAAAATAGGATGACAGGAAGGGGTCTTGAGGCAATTCAATTGCAACGTAAGTCACCTCAGAGCATTATATTTCGCAGTGTTATTTGCAGGCAAACTAACTTCGACTTTCATATGTAGGCACTACGGGGATCCACGAAGATTGCCATATAGTAAATAATTTCATCTGCACACTTCATTGGAGTCCAGTTTTCTGAATCGCTTATTTTGGTGTGAAAACTAGCCGGCGTGAAAACTCTAGATAAACTATGCATGAGCTCACCATTTCTCCATTTCCCCTTCCGAAAAGAAATTTTGACTGGAAATTTCCATGCTCCAATCTTCACACTGCAAAGGGCCAGTTTTTATAGCGAGACGAATGCCATCGTTAAGTTGGCCGATGTCACCTTTTTCGATGAGGTGCAAATGACCAGCTGTGATGACTGACAATTTCACTACAATATTGGTGCCAAAGGCACTGAGGAGTTCGTATTTCCTGAAGCTTTCGCTTCGAAATAACTAAGGTTCACAGTGCTCATCTACACAATTTCCATCTCTGCAGTATTTGTTTCTGGCTGCTTATTCCATGAAACCTCCCAGATCAATGACCACAGTTGTCTTCAATGGTGAAGAAGAGGGAGACAGAGAGGGGGCCGGTAGTAGTAGCTGCTTGCTACTTTTCAGCTTAAGCATGTTTAATCAATTATTTCTGACGAATTTGAGTACGATGATAATGTGAAATCCGGACCTCTGCATAAACACTCAACCCAAGTCGAGCGATGTCACGGATGATGTTGAGATGCGAACTCGTGAATTCGATGCTAGACGGCTTACTGAGACGGTTCTATAAAGTTGAACACTGTTGCACAATGAGCAGCTGTGCAACACAACAAGTCTGCCACACTCTACACGAAAAGATGTGATCACCAAGCTCACCTCGACGTCGGCTTCATACTTTGATAATTTACGTAAAATACAAAACCTTTTCAAAAACAAGCTAAAAGCAGGTTAAGCTACCTTTCTAATGAAACGTCAATAATAACAACGATAGTAAAACTAATAATAGAAGCAATTAATAATGGCAATGACTCTTGATGTATTTGCAAACGCGCAATTAACAAAACTGCTTAGACATCTGCCCCATACAGCAAGGAAATATTCCACTTTTAGGACTCCCATATCACCCACCGTGGATATGCATGGTAGGAGAGAAAACCCATCCATCATAGGGCAGGACAAACATCCCCATTATCCCATTTTGCTCATGAGTTTTCAGAATTGAACGAAGAAATCGTCATACTCTCCAGCAAAAGAACGGAACAGTCATAGCAGTTAAATTTGGCATGCTTGACATGCGTAACTTAAGGCATGAGTTGCTCTCTAGAGATTTTTATGAATGCCCCGCATCGTGGCACATTGTTGTCGTGAAAGTAAAATGCCCTCTGAGATTGTTATTGTGTTATATATATATATATTATATATATATATATATTTATATATATATATATATATATATATATATATATATATATATATATATATATATATATATATAATATATGTATGCTGGCAAATGGCAAATGACAGCTGTTGACCACTTCAGTCAACAGGGTGCCCCTGCCCAACTCATCCCACTGTGATCACATCTCACTGGATTTTTTTCACTGCAGCGATATTTTCTATGAGCGTCGTCGAACGTACCATATGTGCATAGTTGATACGCATCTCGACGACATCGAATACGGATGCGCGGAAGCCGCGAATCGGATCGCCGTACCAGTTGATCATTGCCTGAATCCGTTTCTCCAACGCAGTCAAGCATGACTGAAAATGGTGAAAATGTTGTTCTTACTTGAAACGCGAACCATTTTAAATTATACGATAATGTGTTTGCTCTCGTTCTACATCATTCCGAAGGCAAAAGTATCAGGTGCTGAAGATATGCGCGTCAAATCGCTGTGACATACATTCATAGATCACCATCCACTTCGGCAATTGTCACGTGATTCGCAGCCATGAAAATACATATAGAGCAAAACTTAATATAGAGCCCAGTCATTGGAATAAACCAGTTATTTACCCTTCTTCAAGTTTCTGCAGTGGCTGCATATAATCCTGGCTGCAATAACGCAAGTATTTACTTGCACTCACAAGGTGCAGGTGACATTCTCTGCGTTTCGACTGAACAATGATGATAATTCAAGTAATAGTACTAACAATATGGTACTCCCTTGCAGCTTAAGCTTTAGTCTGAAAAGTGTGACGAAAGTTTGGAATACTGTAAAATAAAGGGAATTTTAGATGCGTATGAAAGTTTGGAATACTGTAAATACTGTAAAATAATAAAGGGAATATTGTAAAACCGCCAACTACGCTGAGTACTACGCTGAGTACGCTGAGTACAAGCAGGAAACTGCTCAGGACGAATTTGAAATTGAGATGCGTATGGAAAGAGTACATGGTGCAACAAGCTACTCCAACCTAAGATTTCTTCACCTGCAATGAAATACAATAACAAAAATTGTATCGCCTCCAATTCGGCATTTTATTTTCCCATGCGAGATCGCAAGTTGAAAGTCGGTTCTCTAGTGTGCACAAAATGCGTACTGATGAATGCCATTGTTCGTATGTTTACTTATATGTTCGCAAGCCAACCATAAGCATTGCCGCATCTTTAAGCGTTCAACAGCAAATCACTCAGTTAATTGACGGCGCACAACATTTCATCATAAATGAGACTACACCCCTCCCCAAACTCTCGTTTCGTTATGATCTCAGCATACTATTTGGAAGAGCGTCCCCATGTGAAATGGTGAATCACACCCCTCGTGGAGCTCATGAAATGATATTTTCCCGCAGTAGACAGCGAGGTTTTACTACAGGACGATCGACCGCAAGAGAAAAGTCTTGAGAGCAGTACCACCTCGATCCGACAAATATGGGTCGATATATGAACAATCAAATACGAAGTGTGCACGGCATGTCTACTCGATGCGCTGCGCCGCCAACTACGCTGAGTTCAGGAAAAGAAAGGAAAGGCAAAGGTTACGCTGTTGTTGCTTTCGGGAACTGCAAGCATCGCCATAATTGACGAAATAGTGATAAGATTTCTGCATTCGTGCTCACGCGTCGTCAACAGATAGTCCAGAAGGGCGTGTAACCTATCGAACACCAAACTTCTTATGCACTCCCCATAGAACGAGAACTCTGTAAATAAATAGCATCCCATTCATCCAGTGAACGTGTCACATTTCTGTGCTATCAAAGAATACCGTCAATAATACACGTATTCAGTGGATTTATGTGAGCCTGGATTTCGAAGTGAAGGCAAGCCGATGGACGTAGAGTCGTTAAATTAGCACCTGAGGACATCAACACGCCTCTGGGATGACCATCTACTGAGGCAACATAAGAACTTCATAATGATGACCAGAAATGAGGACCAGTAGGCAGTCCCACAGAACTAGGCAAAATGAAAGCACTTCAGAAGGGCGGGTAGTCGTACAGATAGAAAAGTAACGGTCGACTGATGAAAACAAGGACGTGTGAAAATAATAGAGCGCAAACGCGTACGCTGCCCTCCTCACATTTTTGGGAAACAAAACATGCACGAAATAAAAAGAAAGCATGATGATGTGCAGCTTGGATCAACACATGAAAAAGATCAGAACGAAGGCGTATGAAAGCGACGACATTATAATATCAACGCTACAATCTTCTATTCCTGAATATTGTTAATTTCTGCTTTCCTACAGTCTTCTTGGAAAGTTACTTAACAAAAGTGGAACTGTTATTTCCATCAACGGAATGTTTTTCTTACGCCTTAATCCTTTCGTGCTGTTCGTGTATTGTACGGCGCTCAGAGGGACTCTGCTGTGATAGAGGTTGACCACAGATCCTTTCAGAGGCGGCATTCGGTTCATAACTGCCGTGAGCACAGAGTTGATTATATAGAGCGACTTTCTGATTTCGTCCCTTCAAACGTCGCTTTAGTATTTCCTCAACAGCCTCACAAAGCAGCATCTCGTGATGACTGGCTCCTCTAAGAGTGTACGCCACATTTTCAAATTTATGCTGCGAGAAGATCAATTTCGGTCGTTGAAACAACAGCAAACCGCGCTTTTTCAAGGGCATTGTTCTTAACAACCGATATGACAGTGCAGCTGAACAAGTGTTAAAAATGCGTTCATCCCACTTCTTCCATACGACCGCTGCAGAATATCCTAATCAAAGAGGCACACGTGAGCACCCTTTTCACTACAGCCAGCTTCTAAATACATTTTTCCAGCCTCAGAAAACAGTCAAACAGTGCCCCTAAAATGCGTTCACAAAAACGAATGAGGAGGAGACAGCTCTGATGGCTAATTTTTCGAAAACAGTGGAAAGTAGACTACAGGGATTTTCCTCCCCGTTCAGATACACCACTTTAATCGAATAGTCAAGAATTAGTGGTTTGGGCGGCTTTAGGAAAAGGTTTAAATGCCTGGTTGTGCCGACCCGGTGAAACTTCAGAAAATTTGTGTCGATCATGCTTGAATGAAAGGTATAAAATGCTATAAAAGAAGCGAAATATGGACTTGTCCAACGAATATGGGGCTTCCAGTCGTTCGAGCTCTGTTTCGACAACATCATAGATAAACGACTCGGCCAGTTGCAGCTCTTCCGCTTGAGGTACATGCCAGCCAATTTTCACAGTGTTCTTGTCTATACTCGCTCCCCATCTCTTAAAATTAGGTCGCCATTAGGCACATTACAATTCAGAGTAGAAAATTGGTGAGGCCCTTTTCAAATGCGAAATTTACTTTTGTACCGCTAAACTTTTGTAAGTTCACTTTGTTATATCGGAAATGTTTGCCAATTGGCTAGCCTATATATTTGTTTCTCCTATTTGGTCCACTGACTGTTTAAACCTCTCTTTAAGAAAAGTCTTCCAGAACTACATTTGCAAACCACATTATGACGACGTCAGCTTTTGCATACTTATGTATGTCTGTCTGCCCAGCTGTTTGGAACAACAAACGAGTACAACCAATTACCTACACTGACCCTTCGTTTTACTTAAATTTGGCCACCAATTCCGATGTGGGCTAGATACATTCGAAATCTTCAGCGGAAATCTTACAATAATTTGGTTGCATTTTCTGATCACCTGAGAAAGAGAAACGAACTTGTTGTGAGACGTGTAAAATATGAATACAGCACAGTGATTTGATTATTTTCTGCAATTTATGAAACTAATTGGTGCATGCGCAGAAGTGCAAAGTGCATGTCACAACAGCTCTTCTTGCATATTTTCCCACTTGTTCTTTCGCAAGAGCAATCTTCAAAGAAAACCTAAGTGACTGATTTCACGATCAGTTAGAAGTTTTTTCAACAAAAACGAGAAAGGTTTTCAAAACGCATTTAAGGTAATTATACCCAGCAATTTTTATCATTGCAAATTCTCTAATGAATGATCTGAAATGACCGGAAAGCCACTGTACAAACAAGCAACGATTGAATTTTCCTGGTGACCATCCATTTCTTAGGCTAAACAAGTCATCAATTTCATAGTCCATATGAAGGAGGTACGATTTTTGAGCAGCATTCCTCGTTTTGAATTCATTCCCCGGACAAATACGTCATTCTTCCGCTCCACCTAGCAATGATTTTACAATCTACATAACTGCGCAAGCAAACTGAACCTTTGCCGCGAAAGGCTGTAATTCTCATAACGGTGAATCACATACAAAATGTTGCACTAGAGAGGGGATACAGAAATCAAATGCAAAGAAAGCATTCGTCGTCCTCGTCGTCGTCTCACTTCCCCGCTTTTTCGGGACCTTTGAAGAAGGTAGTGTGGAAGCTCACTTCCCCGCTTTTTCGGGACCTTTGAAGAAGGTAGTGTGGAAGCAAATTATTTTAAGCAAAGTGCGAGCACAATGGGAATCGTGACGTGCAAGAAGTGGGACATCTAACGCATCGGTTCCACCACAGGACGCGGCTGAACCTACAGCTCAAACAAGATCCTGTGGAGCTGAGGCGACGACAGATACCAAGCACCACGCAAAATTGCAAGACGGTTAAATCTTTCATTGCGGAAATCAGAAAACGTGATTTCTTTTAAAGGTTTCATGGAAGGACATCACTAGCAACAAATACGGCCTAACAGGCCACCAGTCAATACAATGCCCCAGAAGCGTATGCAAGTTGCCACCAAGGGAAAAAGGTTATTGGCGCAAAGTGGTCTAGTCCGCTTTTTTGTCTTTGCAAATGTGCGGCTACATGGAAATTCGTCCAAACGCGACAGCATTTTGTATGGGCAATGTAGACTGGAGTTCTTTTGCTCAATTACTTGAACTAAACTATAAGCTATATGGGTGTAACTGGAACTGAATTTTGAAATAGAAATGGTTCACAACACAAAATGAGAACAAAAATTGTCGAAAATGTGCTTTCACTTTCCGCAGATTGGCTTCCTTTTCGCAGACAGTCTGCTGCTCCTCAAAGCGTTGTTATGATATGATGGGTGGCACTGTTCGCAGATTTAGACCACCATTATTACCAATATCCTGCACAGCTGTATTTGTGGACAGATCAGGAATGCAATTATAAACGACCGCAACTGTGGCATCCTCATCAAAACACCACAACCGAATCCTTCAGTTAACAGCAGACCACAACAGGAAGCGTTTCGCTGAGTGATCCGTTCAGAAGAACTCGTCGTTCGCTCTCCGTTTCGGTGTATATTTCGGTCAGCTGACTCAACGCTGTGTTCAAAGAAGCGCATCCGATCTAAATAGAAACTGTGCAAATGAAATCAACGATTGCTCCTCTAAAGTTTATCAGAATTATACCTTGAATGGAGATCTACTGGAAGCGGAAACTCTCTACTCAAATAATTTCACTGTGCATAGTGATCGATTCAGCAACACGGATAGTGACCAATAGGGATTTCAGCGAGATATGCAAATGAACTCGCATGAGTCTGCGTCCGATATTTGGCTCCGGCAAATTTATACCATCTCAGCTGTAATATTTAACTAGTCAGCGAACTAAACGAGCCATCAATCAGACACAGCTAGTAGAGCATATTCAGTAATTCGCATTCGGCTACATTAACTTCTACTCCTTCGGGATAATAATTACCCTCGGCAAAAGAAACTATTCAATACCTCTGACAACGATTCTGGTACACAGAGGCGTATTCATATGCGATATAGAGTTTAAGACCGTGAGATATAATGAACGAGAATAAGTAAAGTTTTTCTGGCTGACGTTCACATTTCTCGAAAATTCCTCATCGGTAACAAGATGTCTTTTGCACTACGATGAGGGTCCAAACAAGTGAACAGTTTATTTACCAGATCCTGGATGAAGTGAGAGCCATAGCGAACGGTGAAGGCTTATAATATGTGACTTAAACGAAATGATAGGCAAAGCAGCACCGAGGGAACAAGTGGCTGAAAATTTTCGACTACAGCGCGAAATTTGCATTGGCAGCATCTACTGACTTCAACAAAAGCGGCGGAACATTTAGAAGACAAATTAAACAACAGAGAAAAAAGCAGTAATTTTAAAGGTGGCAAGAAATGAACTATAATGCACATGGAAGGTAAAAACGAAAAGATCACGCCTTCGCGAATAAGTTATTAATCGTAACATGCAGGTTTTATATGATGCAAGTCAACAATCAACCAAACCTACGTGCCTCCATGCTGACAAAAAACTATGGAGCACAATTTTTCGCAGTATCTGTTGTTTGTAGAGTATGAGAAAGCCTTCAATTCGGCCGAATACATCATTCTTTAGGAACCAGTGGAAATTGCAGCGGCTCATCTCCATAACCTCTATTTTTTAAGGAATTTAGCGCAGATGGCTACCTATAGTCTTTGTGCGCAAAAGAAAAATATCGGCGAAAGTCAAGAGTGGAGCATAAGTGCGGAATTGAATTTCTCCTTCGTTGTTCACTGCAAAGCTTGACTGGCACAAGTGCACGAACGTCGACAAGAAAGGCAAAAGCTTCGAATGATTGCAAGTAACACAGCGCTGATATCGTTCAATTTCAAGCAATTAAGAAAATGGGACGAATGGACATGAACATATAAACGAATACATTGAAGGCGAAGGTAATGAGCAAACGGTGGATGAAGTATACAGTTCTTTTGACAGAGAGGTAGACTGAAGGCGCTAACGAAGTACTTACGTGAACGCACAAATAGACATATGCAAACAAACGGAAGCAAATGTGCATCACAGAATCGAAACGAAGTTACGAAACCCTCTTCGAGGAAATCGGTTCATATCTCGAGAAAAATACAAATGACTTCAAAAAGGGTGCTCCAAAACATATGTTTAATACAAACAGTTCCGAATGGATTAGTGGTGTCGCTATTCGCGAAATGCATCATGGTGGCTCATTAAAGCCAGCGTGCAGCAAACAAGGGCTAGCAGCCCCAGCGGCACAAACAACAAGCGCAAGCGATGAAGCACCGAACGGAAACAGATGTGCCGAAACTAGACGTTTCAATAGAACAAAGGTGATGTTGCATACCAGCGAAAACAAAAGTGCAAAAACTAGACGTTTCAATAGAACAAAGGTGACATTGCATAAATTAGAAGAAATTGAAGGCGGAGCCAGGCGGGGCAGCGAAAACTGCCCGAACAAAAATTCGACAGTCGGGTCGTGCTGAGTCGACCAGGGAGGAGCCCCTGGTCAGGAGCTTAAGGTAGCTCCTTTTTGCTGTCTGTCTTCCCATCGTCAAATTATCACAATTTCTGTATACTCTTTGCTATTCGCAATATTGCACCGTAGTCACACTATCGCAAATTCTGTACACCCTTTGCTGTTCGTAATATCGCATGTGCTGTATTCCGCTTGTTCAACGCTACATCTACTCTAAATCGGGCTGCATCGCCTCAACGAATTACTGAACGTAAGTCACACACTCTTCAAAGCCAATTTCTTTTTTTTTGTTCAGTACAAGTGGCGTATGCTATGACCATAATATCGGCATATCGGCAAAACATCAACAAATCGAATTGATGTGCTTAACTCTTCTGCAGATCGTGTTGTTCTTATCTAGAACTATTTACCATATGATACGGAAATGGCTGGTAAATTGTTGTGCTTGAAGAGACCCATGCAGAAGTGCGATCTATCGGCCACATTCGCTACATAACCGCTATGAGTAATCATCGCATATTATATAAAACAAAACAAGTTAGGTAAAAATAAACTAAACCAAATAAATTCAAGTGAAAAGATTTTTAAAAAATAAATTAAATAATTAAATCGATTAAATCAATTTAATTAATCAAAAAATAAAATCAAAAAATCAATTAAACAAACAAGATAATAAAATGAAGTAAAATAAAATAAAATTAATTAATTAAATTAAATAAATCAAACTACATAATTTATATAAAGTAAGCTGAATAGAATATATTAAATAAAATACATTAAATAAAATAAACTGAATAAAACGAGTTAAAAATAAATAAAGTAAAATACAATAATACAAAATAAATAAAATAGAACAATAAAATGAAATAAAAGTAAAGATTTAATAAAATAGACGAAATAAATTACATTAAACTAATAAACAAAATAAAATACAATTAATGAAATGAATTGAATAAAATAAATTAAATAAATAAAATAAAACAAATTAAATAAAGTGAGTGAACTAAAATAAATAAAATAAAAGAAATAAAAGAAAATCAATAAAATAAAATAAAAAAAAACAAAGTAAATAAAATAAAATACAATACAATAGAATTGAACAAAATGAATTACAATAAAATAAAATAAAACAAAAAAAAATAAAATACATAAAATCAAGTAAATAAAAAAAATAAATCAGATAAAATAAAGAAATAAAATAAAATAAATTATATCAAATTAAGCAAGTTAAATAAAATGACATAAATAAAATAAGTTTGATGAATAAATTAAAAACGAAAAAATTAAAGAAAATAAATTAAACAAAAATAGATAAATCAAACTAAATAAAATAAAATAAAATAAAATAGTCAAAATAAAATAAATTGAATAAAATAAATAAAACAAGATAAATAAAATCAATTAACTGAACGAAAAAGCAAATTAAATAAAAATGAATTAAATAAAATAAATTAAATTAATTAATTAAATAAATAAGCAAGGTTAACAAAATAAATTAAACGAAACAAATTAAACTAAATGAAATAAATTATATAAAACAAATTTTAAAAAATAAATTAAACAAAATAAATAAAGTAAAACAAATAAAATAAAACAAAAAATAAATAAAATAAACAAATAAGCTAAAAAAAATAAATATAATTAATTAATTAATTAATTAATTAATTAATTAATTAATTAATTAATTAATTAATTAATTAATTAATTAATTAATTAATAACTAATTAATTAATTAAAATGAAACAAAATAAGTAAAATAAAACAACCAAGATGAAATAAAATAAGCAAAATAAATTAAAGCAATAAATTATAAAAAGCAGATTCAATAAAATAAAATAAACTAAAATAAAACAAATAAAATAATATAAATGAAATCAAACAAAATCAGTAAAATAAAATTAAATAAAATAAAATGAGGTAATTAAATACATTAGATAGAATATATTTAGTAAAACATATTGAATTTCAAAAAATACATTAAATAAGATAAAGTTAATGAAATGAATAAAATACAATAAAAAAAAGATTTAAAAAAATAAAATATACAAATGAAATAAATAAAACAAGATGAATAAAATAAAGTAAAATGAACAAAATAAGTAAGTTCAATAGAAATAAATTAAACAGAATAAACTCAATGAAATAAATCGAATTATACAGAGATTGAATAAAACAAACTAAATTAAATACATTAAATAAAGCAAGTTGAATGAAATAAATTATACAAAATAAATCAAACTAAACTGGTTTAAATAAGTTAAATCAAACAAATTAAATAAAACGCAGGTAAAGAAAACAAGTTAAATGAAGTACATTAAATAAAATAGATTAAACGAATAAAATCAAATAAAATGAATAAAATAAAATAAATTAAATCAAAAAAATTGAAATAAACTAATTATAAAAAATAAACTAAATAAAAGGAATTAAACTAAATGAATTGATTTAAATTAAATTAATTAAATAAAATAAATGAAATAAAATTGATTAAATAAAATAAATAAAATAAATAAAATAGATAGAATAAATAAAATGAAATAAAAATAAATGAAATAAAATAAATAAAATAAAATAAACAAAAATAAAACACATAGAAGAAAATAAATAAAAAGAAATAAAGCAAATAAAAATGATTTGAATAAAACAGACCAAATAAATAAAATAAAATAAATAAACTAAATAAAACAGATTAAATTAAGAAACTAAATAAATAAGCAAGGTAAATAAAATAAACGAAAACAAAATAAGTTAAACTAAGTGATGTAAATTATATAGAATAAAATAAATAAACTAAATTAAATTAATTAATGGCTTCTAAAATAAAATTAAATAAATTAAACGAAATAAATTATAAAAAGCAAACTAAATAAAATAAATTACATTAAATAAACTAAACAAAATTAATTAAAGAAAATAAATAAAATAAAATTTAAAAAATCGAAAAAATGAAATAAAACCACTAAAACAAAATAGAAGAATAAATAAAACTAAGACAATTAAATAAAGTAATAGAATATATTAAAGAAGACATATAAAACAAAATACATTAAATAAAATAAATTTAATAAAATGAATACAGTAAGTAAAAGAGTATTAAAAAATAAGATCTATGAATAAAATAAGTAAAATATGATAAATAAACTGAAGTAAAATAAATAAAATAAAATAAATAAAACATAATAAATAAAATAAAGCAATTTCAATAGAAAGGAATTAAATAAAACAAATTAAACGAGATAAATTGAATTATATAGATTAAATAAAATAAACTAAATAAAATAAATAGAACCGAATAAATGAAATAAAAGAAATTAAAATAAATGAATTACATTAAATTGATAAGTTGAATAAAATAAATTAAATGAATGAAGTTAAATTAAACAACTTGCAGAAAACAAAATAAAATAAAAGAAAACATACAACATTAAATGAATAAAATAAAATAAATAAATAAAATATATAAAACAAGTTAAATGAAATAAAAGAAAATTAAATAAAACAAATTGAGAAAACTAGATAAAATAAATTAAACAAAATAAATTAAATAAATACACTAAAAAATGAAATAAATTAAATTAAATTAAATCAAATAAAATAAATATAAATTAATAAATTAAACGAATAAAATCAAATAAAATGAATGAAACAAAATAAACAAAAGATAATATAAAAAGAATAAAATAAATTAAATTAAGTTAAATTGAATTAATTATGAAAAATAAATTAAATAAAATAAAATAAGCTAAATAAATTAATTTGAATTCAACTAATTAAAGAAAGTAAATTAAATAAAATTGATTAAGCAAAATATTTAAAATAAAATAAGCTAAAATAAAACACAAAAAAAGGAATAAATAAAAGAAAACAAATAAAATGGAATCAATAGAATAAAATAAATAAAATGAAATGAAACAATATAAGATAAACAAAACAAAATAAATAAAGTTAATAAAACGAAATAAATAAAATGAAATAAAAAAATAAAATGGAAAAAAATAAAAAAATTTAATAAAATCAATAAAATAAATTAAATTAAATACAATGAATGAAATGAATTGAATAAATCAAATTTTTAGAAATGAAGTAAATGAAACAAAATAAATAAGATAAAACAAATAAAATAAATCGATGAAATAAAGTAAATAAAATAAATAAAGTAAAAAGAAATAAAATAAAATAAAATTAGAATTGAGCAGAATAAAATAAAGTAAAATAAAATAAAAAAATAAAATAAAATAAAATAAAATAAAATAAAACAAAATAAAATAAAATAAAATAAAATAAAATAAAATAAAATAAAATAAAATAAAATAAAATAAAATAAAATAAAATAAAATAAAATAAAATAAAATAAAATAAAATAAAATAAAATAAAATAACATAAAATAAAATAAAATGGAATAAAATAAAATAATATAAATAGAATAAAATAAATTAAACTACATAAATAAATTTAAATTATATTAATTAAATAAAATGAATTAAATAAAATTGATTAAACAAAATCAATAAAATAAAATAAACAAAAATGAAACACATAAAATGAAATAAATAAGAAAATAAAACAGAATAAAATGAATAAAACAAAATAAATAAAAAAAAATAAATAAAAGAAAGTGAAATAAATAAACTTAAAATAAACTAAATCAAATAAATAACATAAAATAAACCGAAATAAATAAATCAAACAATATAAATTAATAGAATGTATCAAATGAAATATATTAAATAAAATACATTAAGTAAAATAAATTGAATAAAATGAATAAAATAAAATGAATTAAATTAAATTAAGGAAGTTAAATAAAATAAAAGAAATTAAAAGTAAAATAAAACGAGCTAAATTAATTTGAACGTGCTAAATAAGATAAACTGAATGAATAATTTGAATTAAATGAATAAAATAAAATAAAAAATTAAATAAATAAATAAAACAAGTAAGTAAAAGAAATAAAATAAAATAAATTAAATTAAATAGACGAAAACAAATAAACGAAATAAAGTGAAAAATATAAAACAAATAAAATAAAAGCAGTAGAATAAAATAAGTGAAAGAATAAAAAAATATAAAATAAAATGGGATAAAATAAAATAAATTAATAAAGTAAAATAAATAAACTAAATTAAAGAACTTAAATTAAATGTATGAAATGAAATTAGGCTGAATAAAATAAATTAAACCAAATAATTCAAATAAAACAAATTAAATAAAACAAATAAAATGAAATAAATAAAACAAGGTAAATGAAATAAAGTGATGAAAATAAAAGAAATAAAATAGAAGGAATCAAATTAATTAAATGAGTTAAATAAGATAAGTTAAATAGAATTAAACAAAATGAATTAAATTAAATAAACTAAGTAAATAAAACAGTGCAAATTAAATTAAATAAATTAAATAAAGTAAGAGTTAAATAAATTAAATTGAATAAATTAAATCAAATAAACTAAATTTCTTTATTATGTACAGAAAGATTGTTATTGTTTTTTTTTTATTAACAGGAACCGAATCGTTCAACAAGAAAGTCAAAGGACGGGTTCATGGGTTGAGGAATTAGAGGAGCCCAATGCACGATGCTGCAGTGAGGTATTTTAGATGAGAGATAAAAATATCCGCAATGAAGAAAAAAAGAAGGAATAGACGCAAGTTAAGTATTGTCAAAAAAAATGGCGGCCTGAGACGGCCTGATCCGCTTGAGGAGACCGCAGGAAGCAATGACATCAGAAAAGGAGGAAATAGGAGCAATTGGAGGCAATATGAAAAGGTATTCATTCATAACGAATGCTCTTCTACACAGAGTAAAGCCAGCAAAATAGCAGACTGATCAGTACGAATAGCCTTTACACCATTCTGATTCGACGCACTACGCCGTCCTCAGTAAGTTCTCATTCGAATGCTTTTTATCGTTCTTAGCTCATTATAATCAAAAACTTCCCAAGCTTTCTGCAAGATGCTTAAGCGGCCAACAATTAGAGAGACGAAAATCTCAATGCATTAGCACGTGAACGTGCATACAGACAGTAACTGCTTTCACGCATATGAAGAGCGACTACAAGCAGAAGCAACAACGATGTACTCCTACCTTTGAATTCAATGAATCAACGTGTGGATTCTGTTGTGCCGCGTAAATAACTGACACCCCTATGCTATTCAAGGCCAACCGATTTCTAGTAAGCGCGCATAGGTCAAAAATAGATATATGAAGAGAGAGTAGAACGTCAAAATTTGAACGTCGCACAGTACGCACGGTAAGAATGTCACGTAAGTGCTGGACAATGACACTCACTTCGTAGGCAATACGACATTTGAAGGACAGAAGTTGTTTGTGAAGCTGTATGAATTGCTCGGTATTCTGAATGATAAACTTGGCCGGCACATAGAAGAGTGTTGAGCCCAGCATCACGTACCACATTGTCGAGGGATCGAGAACGGCTGTCTGAAGCGTCTCTTCTGAAATCAGTCTTGTATCACAATAATGCTGTACGTGGAACTAGTGAAAAGCGTCATGGTGTTAAATCAGGTTGCATTTCAAGACAAGAAAGCGAGCAGTTAGAACTTACTGGTCGAACATTTCAACTTCACTTGCCATCTTATGTCACGGTGCTTTTCACAGCTTTAATCATACTCTGTATCTTGCACTTCTAGGTGTTGAAGATTTCACTGCGCATATGGCCAACATTCCAATCTGTGGGTAACATTCAGAGAAACCGTATCTACTAACTGAATTGAATTGAAAAACGCCCTGAAATATATGACACAAATGCTTTCTCTTTGATATAGCTACTTCACTGGATCTCGAGGTCGACTTTTATTGCGTAACTGCAATAGCATTCTAGCTAGTAACACTGAAACTAACATGCAGCAAGCATTCAATTAGTCATTCAATAATTTTTCGCCTCCCAAAATTGCGTTTACATCGGACGATAGATTTATACAATACCAAGTAAATGGCGAATGGGAGGTTGCTTCCATGTTTCAGAACAGACACTCCACACAATCCATTCATAAGAGAAAAACATTTTCTGCAGTGCTCCAAGAACAGTGGATTCAAAAAAGCCCCGAAGCTTCCGTTCACTATGGTTTCCATGAACGCGTTCCTAAAAAGTACCTGTAATTAGCTGGCTCAGTCCATGTGTCACGTGTTTCAAGAACATCGGCAAGTATTTCCTTGGGTTGACCTACAAAATTGCCCTTATAATTAAATATCTCTCTATATATAACACCTTATTCCACTTATCAGCAATACAGTGAAATTATTTGTGGCCAGGCAGAAGTCGAACAACAAAAATTCTCCATTTATTCTTGGCTGCAGCAGATGAAAGGGCCATTGCTCTATTGCATACGAAGATGCGATCAACGCTCGTTTTAATACTGGACTGATGTTGAACCGCGATCAACAGAAGTGGATCGCGAAAGAGTGCAACACAGAGGAGATACAAGGTAATCCGAGAACGATTTGTCGAACTAATACGATACTCATAAAGGATGAATGCTTTCAGCTGGAACGAGGTTCATAAAGGACGACGCAGCGTTACCGAAACTCTCAGCCAGTAAAGGACGGAGATTGAAGTATCTGAAGTTTAGCGATGAGCCCTGATCATTGAATTGCTAGATTCGAATGCAAACTTAGATTGGCGCATTAGTACGCCAGTCAGTAAACAACTGAAGCAAAACGATAGCAACATTGAGCGGCTCAACGTTCAATATATACATAAAATACACAATACATATATAAACTATGTATGTTATCTGCATGTAATACGTGATTAGTTTCCTTCCTGCCCCATCTGTATATTAACCTCTTAATAAGTGGATAAGTTAATGCGATTACAATTCCTCCGTTACAACAGGTGATGAGGGAGCTTAGTGAAAATGCCAACTTTGACAATTACATGTCGACTTCGCTAATGTCTTTGACTATATCCGAATTCATGAGATCCTACTCGAAATTCAATTTTATGGAAGTTCAGGTAAGTCTACTTCTTCAGTGGATAGTGATATGAAATATATCGAAAAGCTTCTGCGCGAGAGAAAATTCCTGAATAAAATTAATTCATCAAACTGATCTTATTCAGGAACTCTTCCTCTTCCCGCATCGGAAAATTCTATGCCTATCGACTTTGCCCTCAGCAAGCTTTCAGTTTTGCATTTAAGCTGCATTAATTCTCCCGTTATTACCAGAATTAATGTTTCATGTGAATATATAATATAGTGACCACGTCCAGACTTCAACTTATGAACGGCCTTTGCTTAAGTGACAGAAGCACGCCATGAGGAGAAGAATCACCCCACGGTTTGCATAAATTTCTTGACCGTACGTATATATTCCCTAACTTTTTCAACATTACCAATGCATCTGCTGCAAATCTCAGCTTCGTCACTTCTGCAGCGGCTATCCCACAAAATCAAGCAATGCGTCAGCTGCTCGAGCAAAATGCGCTGCGCCGTCTGCTGCGCAACGTTTTTGGCATTGCATTTCGCTGCAGAGTACTGTTGAAATGTTTTCCTTTATATGTGGCATTCTTTTTTCACTTATATGGCATTTTCTCCTTAATTGGCGTCAAGTCGCCGGCGTCGTTATGTGCTGGTCACACTATGGCTGATTCGGTCATGCACTTCAATAAGCACATTTGAGACGTTCCTCAAAAGCAGCTGATGGAAATCCCTTTGTCTTCTTTAATCTTCAAAAAAAAAACGCCACATTCCTATATTTATCCTCACCCAAAGAATCACATTACATCTGTATCCACACTCGCACTCAAAAGTATGATACCTCACAAGATAAAGTGTGGGACCATATAATATATGTTTCACCACACCTAATTTTAAAAGGTGCATCTTTTTTACGTCCAAGTATATAAGCACGTTACCACTGCATTGATATAATAGAACCAAGAGACCAAATCCGATCTCGGCATCCTACATAAAATTTTCTTCGCCCTCTCTTCCATTTGCCTCACACATTATCTTTGCTTCGTCCCGAGACGTCAAAGTCAACCACTTTGACTAATAAATGCCCTGAACTTCTTCGTCGTAGAACTGTATTACTGATGTTTGGCGGTCTTTAGGCGATCACTTTGTTAACTGCCCCTCGCTCATTGCATAACATTCTATCTCCGCATTCGCAAATCTGATTTTATCATCCCATAACTATTCACTTATTCTTTGCGCGATCACTCGACCAACTTTTTCCTGTCATCCACCTTATATATCATGCTTTGCTCGACATAACTCTGTTAACAAACTATAAGCGAAGCTATCTTTGGACCGACGAATCCAGAAGAAAAATTTGGGCCAACGAATAACTTACATAAATGCACTCGCTAATAAGAGCGCAGGTGAGTTCAACGGCGAGTCGGTTTTCAAACTCCGATGTGGAAACGAATAAAAAAATCCTCCTCGTAACAGCCTGAAAAATACACTTCCACATAAGTTGTGAAACAGAATTGTGTATGGCGAAACTGCAGGCACGCGAGTGCTCATATACAAAACACCATAAAAATGAAATTGTTATACTGTTACATAATATCAGCCAATTTCGGACATAAAAATTATCATCCAATGCCTTGCTTTCTTGCTACGCGTAGCCATGATATCTGAATGTTTTTGAAAAGCGGATTATGGCAATCCAAGCTTTTGTGTATTCATATTTGTTTGCGTGTGTTTTTCTGTCTATCCGGTAGTTCGAGCGTTTTCAAATGTTGCACCGTTCAAGCTGAGCTTGAGAAATCTGTCCATAATCTACATTACACTGGGTGTTCGCTATTAACTTCGAAGTTGTTTAATCCGCTCCAAAAGGCAAACAGACATTCAAACGTTCCCTACAAACTTGCACATATGTCACAACTAGTCGGATGTCATGTAGTACGTCGACGTGACTTTCAGATCAATCAGGTCCCGTTCTTTGTAGATTTCGTCGCATGCTTCCGTCGTACAGTCGAGAAAAAGAGTCTTAGCAAAGAAAATATGAGTCGAATTAACCTGAAGCATGATTGCGTTATCACATGGTTACAAATCCGACGACAGTTTCTAAAATTTGCCCATATGATGGGAGAACCGCAACAACGCGTACCGTGCTAGCTGCTCCTTCATACCAGAAAAGCTACAACGCCCACTTTTTTCTTTATGCTACTTAATAATACTGACATTTTTAATGTTAACACCATGCTAGTGCTCCTTTATGCGAATTAATATTACGGCTGATTAAAGATACACATCGCGTGCTTCATTGTGAAATGAACGCCACCATTTCATTCGACATGAATCGATAGTGCTTTAAGGATACAAACGAGAGCGTCAGAAAGTAGGCACAGAAACTGGGTCATCAGAGCCGGACTCTTTCAAGATTGCAAAGGTAGAGCCGGACTCTTTCAAGATTGCAAAGGTATCTGACAGGTTTTTTTAAAGGAAAGTTGCACCTGGTGCACGATGACATCTCGACTGAAAGAGAACTTCTGCTGCACCGCAATTAGCATCTTTTTGCGCTGGAGTTCATGAGATCAAACACGTCTGCTAGTACAGCCTAGCACATCTTCCAGAAATTTGGGTCATCCCTATTACTTCACACTCGTCATGAACCCATTTATTTTTGTATGCGACTCGAAGGCAAGCACAGACTGCAGTGGAGACGGTAAAGAACCTCAACAATGTCGGCACTGCAGTTCTTCAGTAATGCGTTGGCAGCAGATTGGATGTCCCTCTTGAGACGCGTCTCGTCGACTCCTTCAGCTGCCTCAGGCGCAAGCTCACAAATCGAACCCAAACACGCTGCTGAACTCTTCGGACGCGATGCCGATAATTCCATTATTAACGCAAATATTCTGCAAGACGTTGAGGAATGACATCTATTTGGCGAGGCCGTGGAAGATAAATAAAGACGGCACCAACATGAACTCAAGATGCCTCACCGATTGAGATTTTTGGACAGCATGAAGCTTCGACGGCAACACGACTTCAGAAAGCAAATGGAAGAGAGAGGGGGAAGTTTTTCTCCGATTTCTTAAGCAATACCACTTTCATATTGCAATGCCGCACTGCATACCGCGTTGGAAAGCAATCTTGAGTTTGCGTTATCTTGGCAACGACTACACTCATTTCGGGTGGCACATCCAGGAAGCAGTTCTTAACCGATTGCACTAAGATGTGAGTTCAATATCTGAACTCACTGTGTATTAACTTCTGGCCAGGTTTGCGCCTGTGCATTGCTTTTATTCGGGCTGTGGGGAGGGAATCCCGATCATTCTTGAAACATCGCATGCCAAATTTTTTCTTTCAACATCTTAGTGCAATCGGTTAAGAACTGCTTCCTGGATGTGCCACCCGAAATGAGTGTAGTCGTTGCCAAGATAACCTGAAGCACTGCCAGACCGAGTGTGGGATGACGTCAGCAAATCTGATGTGCCAAAACACCTTAATGCCGACGAAGAGCATCCGAAATACGCGCCGTTACCCACTTTTCCTTGTGAGCTTTTTTATCCTAGTTTATTGCTGAGCATCCGCATTGTAAAATGTCCAAACGCCACAAGGCCCTCTCTCCTCTCCTTTAAATGTAGTCCTCTCGAACATGGTCTTCCCTTAATGCCAGCAGCAGCATAATCCTCACAGTTTGCAAAATGGGTAATACAAGATATGGTATGGCAATCGAACTTGTGCGTAATATGGAGAAATAAAACAATAGGTGATTAGGGACATAAGATATCATAATATTTGCTTTCTTTCGAATGACACTGCTTGAAAAAGAATGAGCGGATTCTTTTTTGGAGAACGATTTTCTGCGACACATTACTTGAAAATGTTTCTTTATGAGAACATCTCATCGCAGATCTTCCGCGTTGTATCATAAAAATGTTTCCATACGACCTCCCGTTTCACTGTTAATGTTCCACTTGGATGTGATCCTGTTTCCCTCTCCTGAACAAACTACAATGTTCCAATCGCTCTTTATGGTAATCAGCCCAACAACGCGTAATGGGAAATCTTTGCTTGCATAAGCCGTCTTTTTTGTTTGACATGGAAATTTTTATAGATTGCTTTTGCTCTTTTCGAATATATGACATGCTGGAGCTCAAGAACGGCAGGTTAAAATTCAGCAAAACATTGACATCGAATAGCAATCTTCCAAATGACAAAAAATCACAAACACGCCTATGTTCGACATAATTTCCTGAAAAAAGCCTCATCTATCCTGATATACCTCTTTGATGTGAACTGCATCCCATCAACAACAACACCTTTTTTTAGATAATTTGCCGAAAACACACACCCGCATATATTTTTTGCAGGAATTCTAGCTTCAAATCCTCATTCGCGTTACAACACAAAACCATTCTGTACTCCACTAGCCACAAAACGCACATATACAGCATCAGCACGTTGCCTCTTCCTCCGCAGAAATGACGTCCACAATCAGACGAGGCCGCATGGAACTCGAAGCCTCGCATGTTTTCGGCATTATTCCAGTGCACACCCTTTCACGCATCCCCATGAATTTACTTAGACTTCCAAAGCCACCAGAACAACCTTAAACAACCTCCTCTGCAGACAGATCGGCTTACAACCCTCATTTTTTCAGCCTGAAGACCGGTGCCATATGCAAGAGTGGTGGCACCTTTCTTCATGAAAAAGAAGTGTCGCTCTGTTTATAGAAAATGACACGTTGACATTAGTTCTCCTTTAAAAGGAAAAGAAAAAAGTTTTATGCTCTCCTTCACTCCCTCTCCTCTCCCCGCACCGTTTTCGATGGAACCTGATGATTTCAACTTCCGAGGAAGCGATGCGTCGCAACGGAATCTGCCTCGTGGCCGAATAACTATCTTGTCGGTTTCATGTGCTGTTTAATAATTCCGGTCACATCACTCGTCGTCATAGTTATAATACCGTCCTCTTCTACAGATATTTATTCCTTTCCGTTGCGACCAGATTTTCGTTTGTATTTCCACTTGCACACTGCACCGTTTGTAGAATAAGCTGTGTGTAGCCATGTATGGGCAAGCCTGAGTGGAACTTGGGACGAGTTCGCCGGTGAAAACAAACTCGATTCGCACGGGTCACTTCGGTCAGAAGCGCAAGAATGTGTATGCCTGCGACGTTAGATATAATCCATCAGGTGGTCATGAACTGTTGCATCATGAGTACAGTGTACTAGCTTTGCCAATTTCGAGTCGCCGTTATGATTTCAGCGTCGCCATTATTTCAACCACTTCACAGTTATAATTACCTCCGTGGTGAAACAATTACTGGTTTATCAGCTGACAAGCTGAATAATGACCGACAAGGCTGAAATCACTTATGCAGGCTTTTTGCGGATTGAGGACTATTACTAGAGTGTTTCAGGTGCACAGAATGCAATATCTGACCTATCAATTCGTAAGCCTTCCAGCGTCAAGAAAGATAACACTCAAAAACCTGTAAATATTGACGAAATTGGTCACAGTAAGAAACAACGATAGATAGCAACGAAACATTACTGGGAAAGAAAACGAGACATTGAAAAATGGCGAAATCGGCATAGAAACGAACCTTGTTATGAAGAGATCAACGATGCGTGGCAGTCTTGAGGTAAGTTTGCAGAGTTCTTTCTCTTCTAGACTCAAGTCTTTGTATTTCTCCATTTTGAGTGCACCAGAACAGTCGATAATCGGAATCAACGTGAAGAAACGTGTAATCAACTGCAAATAGATCAAAAAGTTTGTCATTTTATTATTCGAATAGGATGATTATGTGATCATCGTATTACTTACTAAACTGGGGTCGCACCATCGTCTGTAACATAGAATAAGCAGGAAGTAAGGGGCATGTTCTACTCTTTCTCGTCACTGAAAATTGCAGTCCTTTAATCTCTTCTGTTATCGCTAGATTAGAAAGCACGAAGAAGAAAAGAGAAAGGGAGCTGCAATCATTGCTATTATTCAGCGAACAACAGGGGGTTGCTATGACCTCTTCTCGATTAAACAGAGATTGATTTTGTCACTCCTGCAATCAATGTTGCGTAATGAGATTACAAGACAGTACTCAGTCCAAAATTTCCCGTCGGTTTTTCGGTACATGAGTCCCTGCAGTAAACCACAACTAGATGACATGGCCGGCAAGAAAGGTCATCATGACATGGCCGGCAGAAGTACACATTTTTTCGCTTCCTCACGCATCCTTTTCGCACTCTAAGTTGTCGGATTCTGGAACAACTTTTAGAGACCTCAATTTTTGTCCAAACTTTTTCAAACTATTTTTAGCGAAGAAAAGGTCGCCACTCACACAGAGGCCAATCCGTGCGTTGAGGGAACGTGAAATTCAAAACCTCGTAACCCACGAGCACGAGGGCATGAGGGCATATGGAGGGAACTAAATCATAATCGCGTGAACGTTTTTGTGCACGGCAAACTCACTCTGCTTCTGTTCTTTTGAAGAACCGAGGAATTTTCAAAGAAAAATCTCGCTGAATGCGAAATAATTTTGCTGTAAAAATGCTGAAGTGAACACACTTGGCATGTAGAACGATAGAATACACAATTGTTAGATCTCATATGCGGCCGAAATTTACCTGAGATGAAACTAATGAGCCGGATAGAAATTTCTGTAAGTGAACGATCCACATCGAAGGCTTATTACGAAGAGCGAAGCGACCATAGGCGAAGGCAATTGGAAATCGTGAGTACTACATAAAGTTCACGCAGGCACTACAGATAGTGTTTAGAATAGCAAGCAGAAATTACGTGGAAGGGTTCCGAACAACCTAAGCGGAGGTAAACAAAATTTCTTTTGTAGGCCGCACGAATGTAGAATCAACGAAGGTTGAGTTAGTCGTCACTTTCATTGTTAGCGCTATTCTGGTAAATAAGACATATATAGCCAGCTCATTCTCGTCACTTTAAGGACAACGACGTTCTACGTCGATTTCTGTGTGAATGCAGTTGGAGGTACGTGGCTGATGGCACTACGAAGAATGACGGCGGCTCCATCGCGGAGCAAGATCGCTTTCATTTTCATCCTAGGCAACACTCCACGCAAGGAGGCAAACAACTCAAATCGCATACCAGAATGGGAAATGCAAGAAAGCTAACCAGCAATTTCACTAACTGAATAAGACATACTGTTTTTTCATCAAGAATGAACTGCAACCAGCCTAATGCGCTTTTAAAATGTTGGTTTCCGAAGTGCGATTCGTTTGCTTCCGATAAAATTATTTTTTCTTGGATCGTTACCAGAATCCGTAGGGAAATTTCGAATCTGCACATAATAACAAGCCATGAGTTTTCAAGATTCATTGCATTTCCCTCATTATTTAGCTTTTTCGATGGGCAACTCGATGAGGCAGTTCTCATTCATGTCAAATTGTTGATTTTCTACAGGATGATAGAGACATCTTTTTTGTGACCCAATAAAATCGAAAAGCTTTCTCGAATAAGGAAAGTTACTTGCTCAATTTTCAACCGATGCTCCAGAGGAGCAACAGAAAGCACCATTAACGCAGCAGTGTTTAAACATTTAAAAAATAAAGAAAAAAGCTGCTTTAATTAAGTATGCGGTGAAAAATGACTTATTCAAGGCTGCTCATTAAAAATCGAGGAAAGTAACTACGCGAAAGTGAACGAGATCCAAAGTCCGCAAACTGCATCGGAAACACCTGCAGAGGCCGAACTCGAGCTCAGATAGAATGCGAATTTCGCCAACCCGGAAAAAAAACATTAACTTCAACTTTGAATAGATTTCCGCAGGGAAAGTCCAATGTACATTCAGTTTCCAATGGAGCGCAGTATTTGGCAAAAAACTGTTATCTTCTGTTACGAGTGAATACGAAGTTTTCCCAGGTTTTTCCATCAGAAACTATATGAACAAATGAAATTTCAGATGAAAACGATGTTTCTAAATGATTATCTCAAGCTGCACAAAGTACACATAGCTCACAGCCGATGCAAATTCGCCATTAATTAGTGGTGTAAAAACATGATATACGCGTGACATGAAAGCAAAGGAACCCACCGTAAAAGCGAGTGACGTTTTATCGACGTCATTGATGTCAATGGCGTTTACCATTGCCTCCAAAAGAACAATGACGTGACAGCGAAGAGGTTTGCGCCGTTTTCCTTCGCCGAAATCATTGCTCGAAACTTTCTTCGACTTCTTTTTACATCGCAGTGGCATAGGAGTGGCGCATGAGACTTGACCCTGAACAAATGGCATGCTCGACTCGCGATGTTGCTTGCACTTACTGAGACGTTCATGTCATTTTCGTCGGCTTGAATTGCTTAAGTTAATACTCTGCTTTGATTAAATAGGAATGAAGATGCAAGCGGAGGGAAGGGACATATAGAAAGGACTGTAGAAATGATGCAATAGAGAATACTTTGCTTTCATTAAATTACAAACGAGGAGACATATAGGAAATAGAGAAGATTTGCGTAAAGCAGACCATCCACGCCGTCGGTAGCTAGCAATCGCTCAGCAAACTCTTTCAAGCTCACTGTTTAAAAGGTGCAGACCGAATATATTTAAACACTTTTCTCGAGGAAACAAATGCATCGAATTGGCGACGGAAAAGCTGCGAAGGTGGAATCATTGCAGGCTTTTAAAAAGTAAAACAGAATTGTCTGAGTTAGAATTCTTCAGAGATAGACCGCTACCAGAAAGGAAAGAAAGGTTTCAAACCTATTGCCTCTTTTTCCGTATGTCCTCCATGAAGCACATAGGAACAAAGCCCCTGGGATGTTTCTGAAGACAGGAACCCAGCCATTGCCTTGGCAAAGAATTGGCGAGTTACAACGATGAAATGAGTTCGCCGTGGAAGCGGAAACAAGGAAACAATGTTTAACTTCCGAAGTGACTAATGAGGGGCGAATAACGTTTCACTGTACGAAGTTGCAAAAGCCCAACCATTTCCTCCGCATTCTGACGCATTTCTTTAATCCAATCCTTGCTGCAGTTGACGAAATTCTCATATTCGACCCCACCGTCATCCCTCACGAGTGGCACACAACACGCGACCAGGCATTCCAACGACTGTTTGAGACGATGCGGTGAAGTAAGCGTGGATAAAGATGGATACACCCTGTCAAAATTATTTCCCCTCGGATCGAATCCAACAAGCAAATTTGTATGAAAAGCCTATAGAGTTCTTAAGCATAAATCAACGGGTTGCTACCTCATTCCAAAATTCGCAGAATTCTCGAAGATATTATATAATGAGGGTTCCTCAACTGGTGAACGGAAATTAAGAGTATGATGCACAGCTAGGCATTATAATTCTTTACAAGGATGTTGCTACACCTTCCCGAGAGAAACCTGGAGTAATACCTATGGAAAACACAATCAAATTTATCCAATGCTTCTTATTCTGTACAGAAGTTAATGGCACACTTTAGAATTAATGCTAATGATGTATGTGGCGAATAAAAAAATCAACAAAAGAACCTGTGAATGAAAACTCACAAGTCCAGCACTTTCGGTAGTACTAGTTGAGGAGCTATAAACGATAAGAAGCGTATAGTTTGATAACTTTCTATATGTTCATCGGTGGAGAAGATCAAAAAAAGCGCAGATGGTAGAACAGCAGTGACGAACGTCTCGATGTTATGATCGGTTAAGCGCATATCGTTGGGTACCTAGAGTAGCGCAAGCGTATGTTTCACGGTTATAGCTACTACAAAATATTCTATGCAGGCGGTCAAAAATACATCGAAATCACTTGTACTCCCCACCTCCCCCATGCCCCAGAAACAACGAAACAACAACAGAAATATTGAAATAAAGCAACACCTCTACTCTCAATTAGTCAATGCAAGAAACATCTCAAAACTAGTGTAATAAATGCATCTTAGCATGCTTCTCCGATTCCGTTAGCTTTGGAAGGACAACAGAACTGTTTCTGGAAATGTGCGGATTTGGGCATACCCATACTCAAGCCGCGGGCGTCCAGCTCGCCCGACGTCACTCCCGACATCAGAAATTTCCAGAATTCGGCGCTCGCAGGACTGGTGCGACCTCATTCCTGGTCTCAAACAAACTAAAAGTTTGATGTCTAGCTTCATTTCTGATATGGCAGCGGGCCATAATATGGACACAGCTGAGTTGGCTTAGAAAATTTTCCTTTTTATTGAAGGAATGAACGCGGTAAATTTCATTTATCTTTTCAATCATCTTTTAAATTCACATTGAGCGTCCGTACTAACCATTCAAAAAGGTTTTTTTCCTCAAGCAAAAATACAGTGATCTTAAGTTTAGATTAAACAATCTGACAAAGGCAGCTTTGGCGTCGTTGCTTGCCATATTCTGCGAAGAGTGCAGACAGCGATTCCTGCCTACATTGTGCTCCTTCTGAAAGGGAACTGCGCGAACATACCATTCTTACATTCTCTATTTTATTACAACAGACTTCAACAAATCGCTCGCTATCCACATTATATATCAGCATGCGAACGAATAGCTCAGACAGCGAAATAGGAAGTCATTACTGACGATCTGTAAAGGAACAGTTCATCGTTGCTTATGAAATTCGTAAGCCTGATCTTTGCTTCAGAATGCGACAATCCCTGGCATTTACATAAATACGCTATATTGACCATTTATACCAATAAAGCTGAAGTCGAATTTGGAAAGTACAAGGAGATTATAACAACTAACGTGATTCCTTGTCTTCTTACAAACACGTTCAATGCGAATGCGATGTGCCATTTCTTGGACGAGTTTGTAGAAGAAAGTTCGAAGAACTGGAGTATGTCCTCCTTCTTGTAAAGGATGCACAAACGATTCCAGACAACGTATGAGTCGAAGTGTATGTATCTCAGCACTAAATACTCAATACTCATCAATTACTTCAACAAGCATGCTTGAGTATCCGATGAAGCTGTCTTACCGAGATATAACGTTATAATAGTAAGCACCGGAATTTTGCATATTCTAAAATCTAGAAGCCTTCGAATGTGGACTAGTCTGCTTTTATCGCTGCTTGAGTCCTTGCGCCCACCAATAGTTGCACTTGAAATTCACGGAAGTCATTACTTTCGAATGCAATGTCAAAGTACAAATAATTATTAAAACTTTAATTGGCAAGACATATCGAATTGGTACAACATCGTTCACAAATTTTAGATGTCATCTGCAAAGTCTGAAAAATGGAACACAGTATGATGTTGCACGAAGCATGTAACCTATATCTGTGTCTCGCAGACCGCCAACGCACAATGCGATGCTCGAAAGCGACATTCTTTTCAAACTTTCGGTCTAGAAATGGCAGCTGTTATGAAGTACTAGTCTGTGCCCAGAAAGGAGGAAAAAGGTGAAAATCCACCGTCATCGACCGAGTGACCGCTCAATGCCCACTGCTGACGGTACTGCGACAACTCATAGCCAACAAATGGTGGTAGGCGACGTCCTACCGTTCAGTGGAGGGGCAAGTACGCTTACTTTTTCACACATTTTTCCATCTGCAACGCTGTTCTAGTCTGTAGCTTCCCTGTAGTTTTCATTCGATAAGTATAGTGACTATCGGTTTTCACTTCAGGCTATAAGGAAAGAAGTTGGCCTTCCCGCCAATGTTCTAATGCCACTGCTCAGAGTTTATCCGCGTAACATGCACACACCACTACTCCCAATACATATTGTTCCACTCAAGTAGTTTTGAAAGAACCGTTTGCCCGAATCGATTGAACTGCAATAATATAATTGAGAGGGTCATCTCAGAATAGCTACTTACAGATCAACACATCCCTCTTTCCCACGCACAAGGCTGCAATAGGTAGAGAGTTTTTGCAGCGAAGATCTGAACAAACCCTAAAACGTCACGATTCAATTTTGCGGCGAACTTCAAAAATTTTATCGAATTTCGCATATTCTGCAAGGCATCCACACTCAAGATGAAAGAAAACCTGTTGTCGGTGCCACCCAACATCCAGATAATCCATTTCGCAGCAGTTTTTTGTGCGCCATTTGCTGTTGCTGCACTATCACCAATCGTGCCACTGCCACTCCTCACAGGTAAATTCATGTTGCGTAGCAGCTTCGAAAAGATCACAGTGTGCTTCGAACTCCAGTCAATGTAGCAGGGACAGTGAAATGTGAGCCTGCAAAATGCAGTCGGACGTCATTCAAGTAAATCCGGTAGTAAATCCGATAGCCATCTCGCCTGCTGATGAACTTAATCAAAGACGAAAAAAGACGCTCATTTGCGACCATGCCACACACATCCGGTAGGTGACATGAAAGGTAAAGTGAGGAGGAGAGCGAAAACTACTGCAGTGCATCTGCAACAAATTTACCGAAAAGAACCTGCATGAGGCATGAAACCGCAGAGGCACGAAAAACGCATGGAATTATCGGCAGCTTCAGAGAGCCGAGCAGAAGTTTGCGCTCTTTAATGACGCCGGGAGTGCAAAAAGATTAATAATACCTTAGAGCGAGCAGGTTAGACCGAAATAAGGATAGAAAGATGGCACACGCATGCTTGGGAGATTCTCATGGTGAGGAACAGAAGGAGGTCAAGAATGGAAAGGGCAGTCCAGAGCAGAATATCAGCGCCCTGAAACCCCTGACTTCAGTGAAAGCACTAGGTGCAACTCAATCTGCCGTAATCATAACTTCGAAAACTAATCATGACTATCATACGATAATAGCGGACAAATCTACCTCACATATAATAGGAACAACGAAGCGCACTTATTAGCTATCAAAATGAACGGGCATCGTGGTGAATCCTTGTAGAGATGACTTACGAAGCAAAGATGGCTGGAAGTTCTGCTTCCCATGAGGAGTTCATCTCAACAAAAGTGAAGAAATGCCAGAGTTCATCGAACCAAAGACCCGCACCGTAACGCTCATGCTCCTCGGCACTCATTTTCAACGGTATAAATACAGAAAAAAGGTGCATGAAGCGCTCCATTGATGTGTCAAAGAGTGCTATGTACGGCCGAATCTGAAAAATCATCGATCGACCAGTGGGTACGGATTTATCGAATCTTTTGGCAAAACGATTGGCGGACAACAAGAACCAGTAACGCATGAGCACGACCTCGTTGAAAAACAATTAAGCATCTGTTTAAAGCGATTGAATTTGAATTTTTCTAATTTTTCTAATTGAATTTTCTATTCCTAAGTGTATAATCCGCCGCCTTCGTCTGCAGAGTCTCAGCATTTTTTGGTAGTGTAAGTCACTCTCAACTCTCTTTAAGTAGTAATACAAGTGCTAAAATCTTTAGGCAACAAATATGCCAACTGCGAGGCGTTGCAATAATACCAGGGATTTAAAAAAAATCGACAACCTAGTGCAAAAAAACAGCAGTCTGGTCCATCACATGTAGTTTTACGTTATCGCACAGCCAATAGAAACTCTCGTTCATTTCAGTTGTCATAGATCTTCAATGTACGCAGAATGAGCCGCTTTAAAAACAGCTACAGTTATCGTCATACGAAACAGTGGTGTGCATTTAAAAATGATGGAAATGCGATGCGCACCTCATCCAATATTTCCTTGGTGGCCGTAAGTGGGAACATTTCTCTAAGGCCTATAATAACGTCGTGCAGACCTTCGACATTTATTGGTCGTTCATCCTCCTTAAAAAGAAGTTTGCAATAGAGGTCAAAAACCGGGCGCCACGGGATCGTTACATCTTTCCGACTTATCCTCTTGCCTCTGCAACCAATATTTTGAACATTCATTCACAGATGTCGTCTAACCGCTTTTTCAGAGAACAGCGTGCAATTAGAGGACTACTCTTACAGGTGGCTCCTAGAATGGACATTGTACCGTCATATATGGGTACTCCTGCAGCAAAACCTGTAACCTTGCAACTTGGGGTGAAACTAGTGACTGTTGGAATGAAAGGAGCGAAAGTGCTGCTTGATCGCTAAGCATCATTATTAGAAAATAATTTCAAAACTGTGCGAGAAAATCGGTAGGAAGTAATACGCAATTTGAGCAGGTTTTTTAGCACTACTATTAAAGTAAAATAACGCAATTAATGCAGACCATGAACACAGCAGTAGCGAGCGCGTAAGGGAAAGGCTTATTCCACTCGGCGGCAACCCACCAACATCTGTCCCTTTTTTTCACAGCTTCTATTAATGAAAGGGCTTATACGCAAATTTTGGGAACTTCGGACGGCGAATTGCTGTCAACCGATAGGGTAGCAGTGGAAACAATAGAGAGTATTCTGGTCGGTACGTAAAACAACGGTACATAGGCCTTAGCCTGAGAACCATCACTCAATCAAGAGAGAAAAGATCGAAAACTCAGCTAATGAACAAAACTGATAAACGGACAAAAAAATGGAAGATGACTTAAAAATACTCCAGAAATATGTTTATTTCTTTATATTGGTTTACTTACTTATTTATTCATTTATATGTACACCAATATCACATACATCAGAGATTAAAGAGTCGTAAGCGACTGCTCAACAATGAGCATCAAAGGCCTTTTCACAGAGAAGTGAATTGAAACGGAAGGAAGGGTGGCTAGGACGAAGCCTAAGGACCAGACGTCTATAGCCACAAACTGAAGCGCCTTTCAAAAGCGGCGCGGAAACCCAAAATGCATGCGTACGAAGTTCCACAACAGCCCGATAACATGACACTCAAAAACTGCTGCTTAAACTGCAGCACCACACATTGTAATTTATGAACTCACATAGGTGGCGCAATTTTGTTTGGGACTTTAGGATGTCACTGAATGTCGACTACTCATAAAATGCTGCAAAGCATGCGTTTCCTACGCGCCTATGCAGTAGATATACAGCTTAGATCAGCTCGAATCTGCAAACCTGGGCTGCTGAAACATGTGGTGGCCGAGATATGTAAGTAAACATTGTACTAGTGCTAATGTGGATCATGTACCATCTCGCTTGTGCGGAAAAAGGAAACGCGCTTGATAAGAACAAGCGTACCGATATATAGGGGAAGATCCGCGACCTTTTCCAACGTTGCTCTTATTATTTATGCGCTAGTCTTCAAAAGCGGTTTTCCTACAAGTCTGTTTATTATCCTGGATGAGACAGTGGAAAGGAGGAATGGGAACAATAAATCATCTCACTTATGAAACACTGCTGAGTGTACAATCTCATGCTAAAGCAAACAATCGAGTTATCAGGAGATTTCGTACATACAATATTGCGATGCTTGGGCCACAGGTGACCCATCTGTTGATTTGGGCATTACCAGATTTTCGCACATTCATCTGGTGTGCTGATTTTGAGAGGATATGAAAAACGATCAGTTAGTTAAGAGAAGTGAATGACAAACTCAATGATTTCGTTGAGCAGCTCGATGGCCTTGTCTATAACGACTGCTTCTATATCAGGCTCAACGACGACGCTATATGCAAAAAATACCAACTCGATATGTTCCTCCGGCGTGAACCTCAGTGAAAAATCTCTCACATAACTGAAAAACAATGCCCAATTGCAAACTGTCTTATGTGCCCGACGTTTTCCGCAGTCATCATGTATATCCAGCACTTCCACATTACTCATAACATGTAACCCTTTTTTAAACGATGCGGTTTGCTATTGTAGAACTAAGCAGAAGTTCCTGCACAAATTTGAAATGCGTCGCTAAATGAAGCTTGCTATGCTGTTTTGCGTGTTTAAAATGCATTTTCATGCACAGGTTTTCTCGTTTTTTTGCTCACAACTTATATCCTGCTGAATACTCATGTTATTTGATAAAGAATATTTTCTTTTGCATTTGAAATATTTTATCTTATGCATTAAAAGCCATGCGGAAATGCTATATGCGAGACATGGCTTAAGAATTTTTTTGCACCTTAAAGCACTCGTCTTCAGAGTTATGTGGCACTGCTTGCATTAACGCATGAACCATTAATAGTACTCCTCACCCTCTTCGATTTCGATTATTCTGACAGCTTTTCGTCGGAAATGAAAATTGATGAAATCGAAATGGCAAAAATTTTACATTTTCTTGAAAACCGCTCTTGAATGAGTGGAATCAAGTAATACGAATCAGTCGCATTGCAACTTACTTGCGCACCGTACATGATGCGAAAGACCGTTTAGTCGCATTTCATAGTTTACAGAAAGCAGTGGTTGCCAACTGGTACTCAAAGAAAACATCATTTGGGGATGGGAGAGGGCAGAGGACGATAGGGAGCAAATAAGCAGTCGGAACGTAAAATCACACAATTTCTGGAATGTTTTCAACGAAAATGAAATCAGTACTTTTGCATAGGTCAGACTAGCGTAGTCTTTCCCACCTACCGTAGGTCTTCTGTCCCCGATAAGCAATCGCTGCGGAAAAAAAGGCCTTTTCTTCTGATTTTTAAGTAAATTGGACTTAATGAGCATACTTTCTAACTTGCATCCTGGGAGTTTTTTTTGGGGGGTTTGTAAAACCCCTGAAAGAAACTGAAGCTGAAAGTTTCACGTATTTCTAGCTATACTATCGTCTACGAAAAGCGCATGAGTTTTCACTTTGAAGCGGAAACAAGACTCGTCGGCTTCCAAATGCTGAGACATCTTCTTCCGCAATACTGCTACCATTACTAGAATCCTGCCAGTCTAGGCACTCTCTGACGAAGTTTCGCTAAACACCACGTAACATAATGAGTGATAGCAAACATCTACACATTCAAAGGACGCAAAAGCATGTTGTGCGCGAAATTTTTATAGTTTTGACGCCTGTCGCCTTAAAACTCAACGGAAATCCAATCCATGTATGCATCTCCACATACGTTTACTGAATAAAACAGAGGAATGCAAATTTTTGCCGAACGTTGAGCGCAGTTCGTAAGCTTAATGATATAAGCCAAAGGAACTGCTAGTATTATTTAAAGTATAGCCTATGTGCATGCAAAATTATCTTATATATATTTTAACATTTACTCTCTATGAGCGGAAATATTTCACATACATTTCCTTTTTAAGAAGAGTAAAACATTCGCATTGAAGAAAATACTATGTCTGCAAAAAAAGTTGAATACCGAAGAAAGCTTTTGTATAACTTCGCATGACATGATTTATCAGATAGAAAATAATTTGGCGATCGTTAAATTTGCATCGCTATCAACTTCAGAGAATTTAGTGGATACGATGGTTGTCAATTAGGAGCGGTAATTTTTTGCAGTTTTGTTGATTGTTTAGTGAGTTTTTGGACTGCATTGCACTGACTCCTTCAGCAGTTATAAAAATTTGGACTAGCAAGACGACGAGTGAACATAATATGTAGAGATCACTTACGAAATAGCCTCGTTAAGCCAAAGTGCGAGGCCAGGATATGGCTCATGGGCAAGAGTTGATATGCCCAGGCCGGCTTTGATCTGCGAAAAACGCGTGTCCGCCTCGTTCTGCAAATCGGCGAAGTACGGTAATAGCGACAGCCATCTCTTCGACCTCTTATATTTACCTTTCGTCTTTATATAACCCTCACATGTCGTGTAGACCAGGCTGTCCTTGTCCAGTTGAAATGTAGACGTCAATGAACAGATTGGGATGGGTTGAGCGGGCTGCAAGAAAAGTTTTGCTTCTTAGCAAGGAAATGAGTATTTTTCTTCGTTCAAAGCGAATCTACAGAAGTTATTTACGCGGTGCACAATTTTAGCAGCATCAAATTGGAGATGAAGTAGATTGATTCACGCGCTGCACGTGTGATGGGCCGTTTGCAAGAAGGCTCGTCCAGATTGCACTCTTGTGCTGACGCCAATGTTTGGAGTGCACAGCCACTGCCCCTCTGCGGGACCTCCTCGCGGAAACCTGCACGTCAGTATTGATGATGCATTTTACCACGGGGGTGGGGGCATCATGTGGCAGAGCCGCCATGATCAAAAAATCTGCCGCCCCGGAAGTGGATTTGCTGTAACCAGTCTCACGCCAGTAGAGACTCCAGAGTCGAGTGGTTCTCGACGTCTCTTTGAGGATGTTAGAAGCGCGGTGACAAGCTTCCTCCGAAATTCAGAGAACATGAAGAAACTGCATCATGCAATGTGCTGAATGAGAAAGGCTGAAAAGCATTCTGGCGCGCATGTGTCATCAGGGAATCTTCTAATCATCTCATTTCCTCTTATTTTTGCACCAGAAAAGTGGCCTCCGCTGTGCTTCCTTATTCCAATACAACAAAACATTACCACAGTAACCTCTTAGTAGCCATGAAGCGAACATCCTTCCGTTGCAAGCAGTTTGTAAAATTTGGCATCACCAGTACTTAACAAAGCATCCGACTGCATTCGGCGCGATTTCTACATCAAATGAGTTGCCAAAGAAAAGTCGTGACTGCAACCTTTTGAAAATTAGTGCCATGGCAGCTTCCAGCGGACCATACAATACGACAGCATGAATGGTGCAAAAAGTGTTATGAGAGAACCATGCGTTTCCCAATCTTCCACCGCCGCGGGAGACTTTGCCTTCTGGAAGTCCCTCCTTCCCGCGGAGGGTTCTGAGAAATCAGCGTGGGCGCGGGGTCTCGTGGGAGCGAAAGCCACCCGCGCCCCTCGAGGTTTGATCCATCATTTCAAACGGCGAGGGTCAGTTCAAGGGCGCCCATTCTCATGTACTTCCTCTGTGTTAACTTAACCTCTCGGGGAAAAGGCGCACGCGATTGAAGGACTTGTTGTGGACGACAGCAATCTGTGAGAGGCAAATGGCAGGAGAAGCCAAGAAACTCAATAAGGAAGAACCAACCATCCTCCGCCTCGAAATAATTGTAGGAATGGCCGGAACCCTTCCCCCTCCTAACATAACTCATCTATTCTAATTTTCCATTAGCGAACACATGCTTTCTTCCTGCTCACTATTAAAATTTCACCTTGATCAAATGCTCGCAAAACAGAATATGCAAGTCCTCAACAAATGCAAATTCGTTAACTGAGCTTCGGAGCCTCCCTCTGCGGAATCATACCTACGCATATCAACTTTCTGCTCATCGCAAGAGGCACTCACTATGCGATAGGTTTATTTTTGAATGATTATGCAGATCAGTTCCTGGAAAACTGTCATTGATCCGACTGTCCACAGGTGTCATCCGTTCAAATGGGTAGGTGCTCCCTCCTCTTCATAAAAGTTTTGCAACCAGTCGAGCATTCGGCTAAGGAAAGCCGTAGATTTGAAGAGCCTGAACCTGTTCTGTCAACAGATTTGCCTGGATGCCATGAAGCGTCGTGTATTTGAACGAGGAGGGCGATTGCTGAGGATGAATATGCCGATTCTTCAGCTGTAACCATCACAGTCTGGTCCTTTTTTCCCTGAATTTTAAAGCAGATCACACTCTGGAGAGGCCACGCCTTTGTGTATGTCGATAAATCTACTACTGCGACATTGATAACTGCAGCACGTATGACTGAGAAAGTGGACCGAGGTCAAAAGTTGCACTCTTCGAACTGTTCAAGTCGTCGCCAGCCATCACATAGATATGTCCTAAGGCTTTCTGATAGTTCGACAATATTTTGAAAAGAACCAGAATTTGCCGCTAAGAGTTTCTCTTGGTTCAGCCCTGTTGCAACTGCTCACTTTTTTGAGCTGTTCCCTCCACGGAGTTTCAAGTTGTGGTTGTTCACATTTTCTGCTCGACTATTTGCTTTATTAACTTCGAATGCAGCAGGTAGTTAGAAAGCTGCCGTCAAAGGCTCGTTTACAGTTGCTTTATCGATTATCCAACACATCATCAACAACGTATCTAGAAGTTGCTCCAATCATCTGTTTGAGCTATGATTTAGTTTCTCTTTTGAATCTTTCCGTTTATCTCACCTTTATTCCTCTTTCATTGGAGCTTGTTCTTATAGTGAGTACGTAAGCGCCGCCTTTTGCAGTTGCAAGAGAATGCGTCACTATATTATTGATCCATGCGTAAAGTATTCCCCTTAATTTCGTCCTGATATAACGTAACATTTATACCTCTACTACTATTTGCACTGAAATGGCTATGCGTTTCGTTTTGATGATGACCCGCGCATAACCCAAGTGCTCCCATAAACGGATAAGGGCCAAAACATGACCGCTTTTCTGTAACCAGGTTATTAATATGTAAACCAGTAAATTAAATAGGTTTGCACGAATAATATACGAATAGTTGTTATATACATATATATAAAAAACTTGCGTAGAAACCAACTGGAAAATGCAGGTGTGAGAGAAACAAAATTAAGGAAATATATGTTGGAAAAAATTCATTTCACGAGCGCAAACATAGAAACAATAGATCACCAACAGAAGACTAGATGTTAAAAATGCAGAAGTAAGACGTGGATAAATTACCTATTTGAATAAAAGGTGACCACATTTCGGCCCTTATCGGTTGACGTGTGCACCTGGATTATGCGCGGGCCATCGTCAGAACGATACGCATAATCCTTTTATCATGAGAAATTTCACAAACAGCCTAACTTCGCGTAGAGTAAAAGAAATAGAAAACAAAAGAAATGGAAAGATCTATAGCTGAAATGCATATTAAAAGTGCATATTGCACACAAGAATTACAAGCTGTAGCACCTACCTCGTCGCCAAGGTCCGCTTTCTTCCTTTTAAGAAAATAGCCATTTCGGAAGTGGGAACCTGCGCTTCTTTTAGCACCAATCTCCATCATCTAGTTCTAAAAGTGAAGTTTTAGCCCAAGACCCCAGAGAGAAAGTTGAGTTCGAAGAGCAATAATAAGGCATTAAAGGTAAATGCGGGATAAAGATGCATGAAACTAAATTCATTACGGCAAACAAGCCTTTACTCATGTAAATCTATCTAGTTGCTAGGACATAAGTACCCTGTAAGCTAGATTATTATATAAAACACAATTTTAATAAGGCCTAGAAATAACTGCCGCCAAAAGTCTATATAAAATGTAGTGTTAAACAGTCTGAACTAAAATCGATGTATTGAAATATCATTAACTAAAGAAACTTAAAATGAAACAAAATTAGAGATTTAGTACAATAGATATCATAATCATAAAAATTGTCGTTAAATTTAGGCAGAGGAAATTAAAGGCTTTTAAAAATGTGACACATAATAGGCGGAGAATCGTGTAGAGAATTATACTAAAATATAACAGTGAAGTATTATATAAATCGTGGAAGCAGATAATAATAAAGAATAGTAAAATCATAATTATATTGTACTATATGTTGAACTTAAAATCTGGAATATATTCAAACTATAGAGACAAAGTATATCCGAAAGTTCTAAAATAAAAACTCGTATAAGTAAAAAATGATGCAACGATATGCGAGCGAAGGCAACATCAATAGTGATTAGTGATTGGTAAGCGTGAAAATCGATGTTGAGGTCATCGACTGAAGCATAGCGTCGCGGGTAGAGCCATATTCATATGCTCTATGCTAGTGTTGAACCTATAGACTAAAGTAAATAAATTACGCTCAAGGTTCAATGTAAGATATTAACAAAGAAATACTATTACAATAATACTTTAATAAATTAGTGAAATTAACGCTCAGAAGTCAGATGCCAATGTATGCAATAAAAGCTAGTTTAAGGTGAGTGTGCATGTAATATGCAAATGCACTACTACGTAATTGCTAGTCTAATGCTAGGAAGCAATAATCAATAAGCAGTAACCAATGTCATGCATATGAACGGCCCGACCGCTACTGATGTTTTCCATAAAAAACTTCAATGCCATTATGCCGTTTCCTCTGTTCATTTCAATAAGGGCTTATAACTCACCACTAGCACGACTCCGGTGTAGCGCAGATTTCGCCTGAAGCTGACCTATCTGAAGAAAACTTCAACGTTTCGTTCGAAAACTTTGTTGTTCAAGTGTAATCGAAAGATGAAGCATAAAACATTTATTAGTATTGTGGTCACATATATATTTCGTCGTATTGGCCATTTCGAAAATGCCAAACACGACTTGATGCTTTGTGATTACAAAAGTCCCTAAAAATAGGCTATAAAGAACGGGCCAACATTTGCAACCTTAGACATTGCAACCATTGTAAACTTCTGACAGTATTTCAACAACAATAACATCATTGTTATGAGGTGAGAGATAAAGGCGAAAATTTCAGGAAGTAGCCGGTAGGTACTATTGGTCTCTTAACACCGCTTTAAATCGCACCGTAAAAGAAAGTTATAGTTTTATGTTTAAGGTTCTCACTAATACATTTCATCTACAACAATAAGCAACGTATCATCTTTACGAGCATTACTGACTAAGAAAAAAACTCAAAATATCATAAGAGAAAGGGCAAGGAGAAAAAAGAAACATGAGAAGCTTTCAAATATAACAGGAAAAAACGGAAAGAATACGTTAATATCATCGAAAAGTTTGAAAAAAATCCTTGAAATCTTTTAAAAGAATGAGCTGGTACTGGGGCCATAAAACCGTAGAAAATAAAATAACATTGGAAATCAGCGAAAAAAGAATGAACATTTTTATTTGGGAATGTTAGTTTGCGCTGAAAGAGGGTTTTCAAAAATGGAAACCAAGATCGGAGGAATGCGAAGTGAAAGTCTTTGCGGTACTTGGAGTGAAGACGATAATTTCGGTTAGGGTGCGAAGTGAAATACGGCCCCTGATAAAACGAAGCTCATCTTTGCCATTTTCTAGTCGATCTTCAACTAGCTGGTTGGCTCAAGTCAGCAAAAGCTGCGTTTAATCCATATGTGAACTTACGCGCCGTTTTAATGGCAGTCTTCATCGTCAATGGGCCAATCATTGGGAGCATCGTCCCTGTTGCCATAAGGATTTGGGGCATGCGCTTGCGCGTGATTTGCCAATTTTAAATAAAACAGCGCCAGTTCTCGAACCGATGAAGTAGTTGCAGCTTGTAATGCTGCTTTATGACACTCAAGCATTTCTCTGGTTAAGCCCTAGGCCTAAGCCTATTCATTAGTTTGAATGCAAGTTATGAATTTGTGAAGGGCTTGCGAAAAGTGCGCTGTAACGAATTCTGACAAACTCCTATCGCCTTCGTTAAAAGGCGTTCTCTTTCTCGTGTTTCGAAGGTTGCGCGTTCCGCGGATAATGTGATGGGAAGTTTGCCTTTGACCTTAAGCAGCTCGATATAATGACGCTTTCGGTGAAAAAGGGAAAAGGTTGGGACAGGGATGGGGAAAGGATGGGTGCTGATGGCTCTCGGTGAAGCGGAAATAATGTGTGGCATCATTCATAGTGACGGAAGGAGTTTTACTGAGGCTACGACGGATAATTGCGGGCAACACTGAATGTAGATTGTTCGGTCGCTCAGTCCTAGTGAGAATGCATAGGGTTCTGTCGGACGGCTAAGGCCTTCAAAATTTTTTTGTCAAACGAGGGAATATGCTAAAATGCAAAATCGATTACAATGAGACTTCCAAATCACGCTCGCGTTGAACTTTGAATTGTATGTTTTGATCGCGCAGTGAGGTTTAATTTTCTCCTAAAAAATTCGAAGATTTTTCCGTTAGATATAATCAATGCAATATTGTGTGAGGCATGTTTTAACCGTTTAGGGTGGACAGCGCTTATACTGCACAAGGCAACACAGCAAGAAACATGTAAGGTTCCTTGGCATTTCATGAGAGGTGCACCTAATGACCACATTCGATCCACGAAAGATTTCAATACAGTACACCAGATTTCTTCAGTGGTTCTGCGCTGACAGGGTGCACAAATTTCAAAGCGAAAGTCGGGTGATAAATCGACAACTGGCGAACGACGGACTGAGCAGGGTAAATGCAAGCTTATGTAGGCGCTGATGCTTGTAGTATACAGTGATTTCTTCGGGGAGCAGTTGAAGTGTGCTCCTATCTTTGCTGTGGGCTGCGCTTCATTATCGCCTTCACTCCCGTCTTTCCTCCTCCTTCTTCACTTTCCTTTTTCTCACTATCGTTGCCAAGCAGAACTGTTCCCAGATGTGCTTTGTCATATTTTCAGTTATGCACATATGTTCCACAAATTTATCTAATTACCGGAACCCTGCCATACTTCAACACACCAAAGTGAGACTTTCAAACGCGCTAGTCCTGTCATGCGCATTGCCACAAGCCCGGTTCTTGTATAATGTGGTGCTCACTTGAGCTCGCAACCGTGGTAAATTTGATTCCTAAAGAGCTGATGAAGCTGCAGCCCTTCCGAACCATTTCCTCTTCCCTCACTAATAGGCTGCGGTAGAAAACCTGCGAATGAATCAAATTTAGCGATGGGATTTCGGTAGTGAGAAGTCGCAAGAAAATGGAGGTAAAGTGATCCCAATAGTTATTCCACCAATCACCCAATGAAATAGTTTAGACAGTGTCGTTTTATTTGTTCCTTAGCCGCATTGTTTTCGAACTCGTCAAGTGTCAAAGAAGACACAATCACGCAGAAGGCGGTGCCTCATCCGTTGACGCGCGCATGCGCCTATGTGTTTTCTCCACGGCTCCATTCAACATTCAGTGAGTCACCCACTAACGCCGACAGGTGCTGCAAATCCGCGTTTACAGGCATCTTCTGCAGCGGAAATTCACACCGCTGGGCTGATTTGTAGTGAACACGCTGATGGATACGCAAATGGATTTCTGGAACGCTGCAACCGCTTGTTAAATATGAGCGAGGAGGAAACGGAACGACTGATGGTCAGCTCATTCGGAAACTTTTCTTACATTTAACACCGCTCGTAAGCGTCCCTTCTAGCAAAGAATCGTGTAATAACGGAGGTCTTTTTTCAGAAGGGACAGTTGACGTGATGGTTTTTTGCTTGAACAATGATCGAGACCTCCAAAATGTCCTATTATCTCTTATCCTGTTTACAGGAAACAATATTTCTTCGCACCCTTCCAAACATTGTTTTCGTTTCCTCGTTACTGGAATAAATCAAAAAACTCATTTCTTAAAACTTTCCTATTGCTACTGATGGAACAGATGATCGAATTTCGCGCGAAAAGTTAGATTCTTCATCAAGTCAGTTACCTCGCGCTCCATACCAGATTCCTCCCTCGAATATTTTAGTGGCAGTAGGCATCAAAATATGTAAACTCTATATTCAGTGTGCCATCCAATTGTGTGAATCCCTATACAAATTCTTATATACGGTCGTGTGATAAGCTGCGACACATCTGATGGATGAATTTTTTCTTTTCCAGCATCCAACTACAACAACTTCATAAAGGAGAGTATATTCATGACGGCGTTCCTCTGGAGGACTAGAATTTGATGGCGTCATTTAACAGAACATATACAAATAGCAGCTCCTGCCTTCATTAACGTCAGAAGCCATATTGTGATGTCGAATCCTTAGAGAACGAGTCAACATGGGGGAAATAATTCGCCCTTTATCAACCGTTGTCAAAATGCGGATTGGCCCCAAAACTGGCTAAGGTGCGATTCGGATGAGGCTGGAGTGCATGCTGCTTTCTCCCATTAAGCCTGCCATTTAGAAGTCGATGTACTGTTGGCCTCGCCCCACTAAAGATATATTTGAGCGTTGTTCAGCTTAATCGGTGATATGTTTCATCAAACGTTCCACCACAAAAGCTTTTCAGATTGTGAATTTTTAGGTTTTATTGTGAGTTAAAGTTGCAACAGAATGATGAAAGTGTTGCTTCATTGAGAAAGCAGCTCAATATTGAACTACAAAATATTTTCTTTAAAGAAACGCAGAGAAATTATGAAGAAATGATAAATATGAGAATATGCGAAATAAGTGAAAATAAATGGGAAATGGAGAAGATGCCTTGGGTATTATAAAATAATAAGAAAAAAATGCCGAAATGATGGTGTCCATTATGCTTCCATCGCCTTGAAAAGGAAGAAAAATGTAGGTTCCCTTATTGGAAGTGCGGATATGTTGAGGCGGCGCGTGCCCTGTTAGTGACACTTTTTTTCCTTTAAGACAATGTTAGATTTAAGCATGGCAGTTTTGCCGCCTGCTCAGTGTACTCTTTTCCTCATACGTTTCATTATATTTCTGCTCGTAGTGTTTGATGATGCAATATGAACAGCACATTGCACACTCATGCGACGGTTTAGTGTTCTAGCAGAAATGCAATTTGCCTCTTCAAAAAGTGTTTTCGCCAAACAACCCGACTAGGAATCGATTATGCACAGAAACCAGTTTCTACATCATACGAAATCAAATATTTTTCACCGCTGCACTAACAATATGTTTTAGATTACATGATGAATGATAATTGCAGAAAAAGTCATGTGCTTCCTGTTTTCTCCGTGACAAAAAGAAGTTCCCCATAGGAAGTGCGAATTTCTCTATATGTAGCTGTTAAAATAGTTATGGCTTCGTCCTTGTTGTAGATTCTGATTTAGAAATTTTTTTTCCGAAAAGAATCTTTCAAATGCTCTCAAAGGAACAATTTTGCCAAATACATAACCGCCTTCAATCTTAGCTCATGGTTCCTGTGTAATACAGCAAACGCATTAAGTACGCGTTAAGTGAATCAACTCTTAAAGCATCGGGCTTTAATCGAGCTTCGCTCATGATTTTGAGAACTCGTGGATTTGATGTGGTTTTTGCATTTCTACTTGCGAAAGCGCATCATGGTTGTGTTATGTCGTCATTCCTCTTTCTCCCTCCCTTTCTCTCTCTCTCTCTCTCTCTCTCTCTCTCTCTCTATATATATATATATATATATATATATATATATATATATATATATATATATATATATATATATATATATATATATATATATATATAGTACGCACGAAGCGGAATTTTCTGTATAAACTTAGTACTAGAGGCTGCTCTGTTACATTGTATTTTCGTACCATTGTGCATGATTTTACGAGGTAATTGGCCCTCCCAGTTGGTGAAAAATTTTCAAAACAGCTGCAACAACATTTTCAGTAGCTGTTTAACTCTTCTGCCCACACATTCTTCTCTCCCGTCAACCTCCATGGCGGTTTTTTTTCCGCAACACATTCATCACCGAAGTGATGAATATTTTCTGGCAGATTGGGCAACCAAAACGTGGACGCATTTCTGTGGCAAATTTGTCACTGGCTGCTAGCTCATAAGGCGGCTCCCATGCCGGACGGAATGCAGGAACCACTGCTGGGATTCCTTTCCCTGTGCTTGAAACGCAGCATTTGACGACCTGAATGCCTTGAAATTTTCTTTTCCATATTTTGTCACTCGAGGTTATTAATCAAGCAGATCACATGCAATGTTTCAGAAGAACATTGAACTTTAACAGCAATTGGAGGAATCCTTAGAGGAATATTTCGTGGAAAGATTTGGGAAACAAAAAGGAAACTGTGCGAAGAAAGCTTTGGATGTGGTTTCATTAGTTAAATCTACCGACGTTAGATATTAGTGAATGCTGATAGTTCTGTTGGTCCAATGAGATCCACTGAGGATAGCTGAACGATATTAAAGCAGATTTGCCCATAGGCAGACAGTCCATTAAAAACTGGACCCAATATATTTCAAAAGAACACACGAGCTATAAGAGCTATACGAACAAGTGCATACTGTAGCAGGCAGTTGTACCAATGGAAAAATAAATTACGAAGTACAGCGAAAGACCAATTCATGAAGTAAGAAAAAATTTATTAGTTTTAAATCAGCTTCAGCTATTGAAATAAAGAGATTTTTTTATATCGTGGAGATCTTGTGATGGTTTTGTTTATGTTCAGTTTACAACCGTGTGCTGCTTCCAAAAGCAAACTTTGGCACTGCGCACAGTACGGAAAATGTCCTCCTGGCATAGAAATAAGATCTAAAAGTGCGCGTTGTTGGAAACATGTAGTGATTCCGAGGAATAAAACATTCTAACCATTCCGTTCATGTTCTGGTCAGAGAATATTCTGGGAGATGCAGTCAAATAAAAAATTTTTGCAGGATCAGTTGAGCTCAACGATATATTCACAATACTGGATATCTTTTGGATGTATGCCGATACCACTGACGTGCTTGACGGCTGCATGTACGATCGCATATATTTTGACAATATGCGCAGCAATGAAAACAAGAAGGGTTAGCCGCAAGTGCTATATGCTTTTGCTGAATCGAGCAGTCGGTGATCTGTTGTGCTGCGCTTTCTTCTTCTGTTGCTCGGCCTACATATTCCTTGTCAGCGCTGATCAATTTCGGTAAGACATTGTATTTGTTCCCAGAGTCAAAATATGCGATGTTCAAAGGACTCATCTCATAGTAGTTTCTGTACCACTGGGAAGGTAGAGGGCGGTGCAATGAGGGACAATGGGCACTCAAAGCAGGAACAGCGCTCATAGTAACCAGAGGGATGACCGTAATGGAACAGCAGAATGAAAGCCCATCATGAATATTTCCGCACGATTGCGTTGAATTTCAGGAGTATGTGAATATTCTTGTGAGAACTGGGTTCTCGAAAAGTTGAAACAAGATGCATACTCATTAACGATACCGCAAATGAACTGCCCGAAATCGTTAATGAAATCTTTTCTTACCTGAACATGAGTGATATCCAATGCCCTGGAGGAGTTCATATTTTTATAGGGTCGTTCGTCCACTTTTTAAATTACCTTTTTCTTTACGATTTGCGAAATAAATTCGTAGGACTGAAGAGAATTTTTGGATGAAATGTATTAATTTCGTAAATTTTCTTCTACAAATTCTAATTTTTCCGTCGAACAAACCGCACACACTCATTTTTTGCATCGTCGAATTTGCAGACTATGTTTTCGTTCTTTAGCACACTACAACCGAGAAATACGATCAAGAGCGGTAATCAAATTATGTCTTGCAATGCAATCCGCAGTAACCACATCATAGATTGCTCTTTCCTATTTTGTGTGCACATAATTGTTCCCACTGTCAAAGCGATTATGATCGTGAATTATAGGACGCGCTGTGAACGAACAACACCATTCCCCACAGTTTGACATCATAGACTTTCAACTACTGCTTACCATTCTAGCTAGACTGTCACCTTCTCCTTTCTTATCATCCATTCCTGCAAGTATTTCTGCTATTCGATTACTGAGCTAAGAGGATGACTTCTCTCAGGCGTTTGCCTTTACCGGTAAACTTGACGAAGGAGATCATTTTCAGATTCTTGCATCTGAGAGTTTATTTCATATGATAAACTGAACGACAGTGCTGTCTTTGGGGTAAGATAGAACGCATGTGCGGCAACAGAAAGGAATAAATGTAGATATTAATTTTGCTCATCGAACTGTTTGGACAAATAAGGCTAGAATCGCATACGTGTGGGAATGCATATCCCTTAGGATTTTGGCACGGCTGACCGGCTCAGTAAAATTTGGAGGGCCTTTTATCTCGCAGATTTTTTTTTCAAAAATTAAACGGCATATTATGCAATCATCTTTTGCCCTTTACTTCTCCTGTGCAATATTAATTGGCCCTTCAGTTGCTAACTGAAGGGCCACTTAATATTGTACGTTAGATTGGGATCGCTATAAACCCACCGAAATCTTCTTTTCCAAAGTACTAGTTTTGAATGATAGCCACTGGCAAATTCGGAACTGGGGAATTCAGTGAAAGTGTTCTGACAGCACGAAAACTTTGAGGTGGAGGGTAGTATCGACCTTTGCCTTTCGGCAGTACGAAACATTCAATGCATGCCCATGAATTCAAGGATAGCAGATTGAAATAGAAATGCGTCACCTGGCGACTGCACATGGGAGAGCTTTCATGTCTCTATTTCACAGAATCGTCGTCGTCATTAATCAAGTGCAGCAATTTGAAAATTCATCATTTTTTGCCGTCTCCGTGCACCAGTAATTAGGTACTCATTTGATGCAGAGCGCAGGTAGGTCTTCTAAAATCCACGAATGAAATCATCAGAAATGTGTTCTTCATAGAGTATTTTTAGCTAGAAGATCGACGAAGTGAGTATTGGCTTCCAGAGCATGGATATCTTCGTTGAAATACAGTGTTTTGATCCTTATGTTTTGAAGTTCATCATTTCGAAGCTCGAAAAAATTTATCTCATCTTTTTAGTGACGGAGTATGATTCTTGGAAGGTACAAAAAAGAGAAGACCCGTCCTTCATTGCAGTGAAAAACGGCAAGCATTCCGCTCAGCTGATGCATTCAGCACTGTTTTCATGACATGCGCACTACAAAATTCTCCGAAAAAATTAAGATCCATGAGAGTTTCAGTGCAGCACTGCTCATCAGAAAAGAGTGTGGAAATGGTCACTGTTGCTGTGGTGTTGAAGCTTAGCACAGATTGCTGCTGTCAACGGTGTCCTTGTTCATATTATTATTCCGTTTCAACGAAACAGTTAAATACCCTTCGGTTGGCGTACCTCTTTTAAATCTCATTCTCTTAAGTGCCTCATTTCAGTGCTGATATTCTGCTCATAATTGCGACATTATGCGGTTCCTGTTACTGGACAGCAATGGTTTCATATGTGTCATTGAGCGTACTGAAATTATTCGCTGTATATGAACCGCTGAAATATAAAAAAGTGTTTTCGATATCGCACTGCCTTCGTTTGATAATATTAAGGTTCGTCTGTTTTCGCATCTGAATTACCTTTCCTTGCCAAACTTGGTCAGTGATGCATGTCATTGAAATATATGAGTGCTGTTTCAATGAAATTTCATTCGCATGAAGCCGTCGAGTCTAGGGTTATCAACAGCGTCGCCATACGATTATGGCTGTAAATAAGTTACCCTCTTACTGCATCGTCGAAGATACATTGGGATGGTATATCCATATTGCGGGGTATGCAGCTGTTTTAAAAGTAATGCATGAGTATTTGTATTGGGTTTAGGAAACCAGATTTGGTGTCCACTATCATTTCTCTTCGAATAGAAAAATTTACCTCATTAAATACGCAATCTTATGTGCTTTTCTGTTTCCTCAATTTTTATCAGTATGAGCTTTTATGATCTCCAAAATCTGCCTTTCACTGACCGTTCAGTAGTCGTTTTATAGAATCCCAATCCACTTTCTGAAACGAACCGGAGGGCACGCCTGAGATAATATGTTGACTTCATCTCGTACAGGGAACTCTTAGAATCACTGAATTACAAGTGATATCGCTGTTGCAAAAATCGATTTCCGAAAACATCAAGGTTCTATTTCAATTCCCTGCGAGTTAGCAACTGATTTTGAGATACCGTTAATAACGCGAGCAACACTTGGAGCAAGTTTAGACATGTTTACGTTTGAAAAAGATGGAATTCATTGAATTCGAATATTTTCGACTATTCCATATATATTGCACGACAAAAACCTGCAGGGGAAATACTCAGTAGGCGCCGGCGCCGTGCAACTCTGAGCTGATCTTTGCAATTTCTTTCTTCTTGAAGCGGCCATGGCCAAGCATCGAACAACGTAGAATTCCAAGAATGCATGGAAACCGTTGTTTGCAGTTGGCTGATATATGCTTTGGCTGTCATAGTCACACTAACTGCAGCTGCCTTCGTCCGCGTTCCTTCTCTGCGAAAATGGTCCGGATGCAAGCGCGAGACATGCATGCATGCATTGGAAAGAGTCAGGACTGTTGTGATTTCCGTGATCTACGTGTTTACGCTGGTCGTCTATATATCGACAGGTGTGGTCCAGCGTTTCGTTCAAATAGCGGCTTGTCATCTCCTAATACCTCTTCCTCTGTTGTACTGGGGAAAGACAGTGGTCGAGGTAGTGTCGTCAGTACGTAATAAGCCTTGTGATGCCCAGGCGAGAAATGGAATAATATTGAAAACATTGCGTGTAGAAGATTAGAGCGTACTCATCTCTTCTGAAGTAGCTCATTCAGTAGTACAGAGGTGGCTGCATCCTGGAATTTTATTCAAATATCGTTAAAATTTGAATGCCTGCAATTGAAGTGAACGAACGCTAGCCGCTTCTGATGTTGATTGCAACAGGAATATGTTTTATTTCTGCAATCTTCTTAGGCCGAGCAGATGGATAACGTGTATCGATCGGGAAAAAAAGCAGAATTGTTTAGGCAATAAATGAATGAAGGATAACTGCAAACGTTCTGGAGCCGTAAATTTTTGGAGAAGGTTTTAGTTGATTATGACTAGAAATGAAATCTGTATTCATACCGCTATTAGCTCGTGCATTTATGATAGGGAGAAGAAAGAAGAAACAAAGCTTAACACTTTTTATCTCGTTACTAGGGAAGAATGACGAGATTTCAAGAAGTAGCATGCTCAGGAATCCACGGAGAGATTTCCTTTATGGAAGCTAACGCCGATTAGAAAATTTGTTTTTTCGCGCATGTGAATCACAGGTCTCAGATAGTGATGTCAGGTGAAATCAGCAGGGCTGGAGATGGATTTTGTCCGGGTTGCATTCCAACACTCCAATCTGTTTTTTATAATATTTTTTAATAATATCTGCATGGGGAATGCAACCGCCGGTTTGTTTCAATAATGCTCATTATAGCATCGCCTTCTCAGTGGAATGTCTTTTTCCATAAATGCTCGAAGAATCCATTTTCCGCTGTCATTACAGTTTCCCACGAACGAAAAGGAAACAGTTGTTTTCGAATCCTTCGCGTGAGCTCCGGTTACTACATGCTACCATGCCCACGTAACCAATGTGTTTCTGGAAATCTTGTGCGATGATGTCGAGGAGTCGGGCTTCTGTAGATTTTCTCACGTTGCGAGTTTTTAGTGATCACGCTGAAGACAATGCATCGTTCGAGCAAAAGCCTACAAAAGAAAATCGAGAAGGGTAATAGCTATCGATTCACGAAGAGATTTCCTTTTTGGAAATTAACGCTCAATGTATCAACGTTTGCAATATTCAATTTGGGATATATTATAGCATCGATTATTTTAATGCCGCGCAATCGATGTCATGTTTTCCTTAATCATTCCGAAAATGCTATGCTTATAGGCGCTATATGGTAAGAACAAATTTCATGGCTGAATTTTTGATCGTGTATTCTTTATGACGACTGTTGCATGATTCCACTGTAAAACCATCCCATGAGCATGAGAAATGGAGCCTTATTAGTATTTCAAAATTGTTTATGTTGACTCAGCTTTGCTAAATCAGACGATTTATCAATATTTTTACAAATGCCCCCAAAGCATTCTATGTCCACAGCCTGCGAAACTGCGGTACTGCAAGTCATTTGGCGACGCGTTATGGCACTTCCTCGGTAATCTCATTTTCACCCTGAACAAAGAAATCAGATACATAATTCTGACAAAGGCGACGTCATAATGCTTCCCTCAAGTGCAAACGGGCATGACTAGCATCTTAATATGTCAGGCATCGGCAGAAAAGCCATAGTTATTTCATGCAGTACATGTAGGCACAAACGACGGAGGAACATGAGTGGGAGATCTGTATCCTCAGTGTAGTGCTACGGAACGCACGAGAAAAGGTTGTTGAGGAAGATGACTAAGAATGTTTCAAGTACACTGAAGCTGTGGCACACAATAATACTAAGTGTTCCCAAAGTACAAGTTTGGAAGACAATCGGAGACCAAAATGTAGGATAGCTCTAGCTCACCAGGAAGAACCTTCGCTTTATTGAGCAGTTCTTTCGAGAAACATACGTTTTTCGATGGATTTACAGGTTATCGCTACTCATCAGAATTTTAATCGACGCTATTCTCGGTCTATGCACCGATCGCCAGGTCGGTTGACAACTGCTTCAATATTAAATGATTAGGACAAAACGGAGTGCCTTTTCAATACTACTTTGAAAGATATCTTTCCGTTTCTGCCTAGGAGATATCCGCAAAGTTCGAATAAAAGCGGCCATTTTAATATCATAACTGAACAGGGATGGCCGAGCCTCATCATGTATTTGCGATGTGTCTTCAGTTTCCCTAAGAACACATCGAAGAGATTTGAATCGACGAGGAAAGTGACAGTAATCGTCTCGCTGTCTGATTCTGTAGCAGTTTACATGAATCGTTCTTTTTTGCTCAGTCAGACTACTGAGAAGTTCTCAAGCCTCTCAGGTGGTTAGCGGTACATGCACGATTCTTTGCAAGAAAATCGCATTCAGACAGAAGGTGTGTCTTTTGTGAGATGTGTCTGCCCCCGCACAAGTCTGTCTGTATGAGACGGCAGGGCGGTTATTTGCATGAGAAATTATAACGACTCTCAGCAAGCCGGACCGCGGCCTCTTACCTTTTTAGCCGAAGGAATGCATTCAGGAAGATCACTCAGTCTGGTTGGTCTGATCACCGAGTCAGCTGGTGATATTCTGTTCCATAACAATGTGCCAACCCAGTGGGGTGATTCGCTTTTTGTAGTTACCAAAAAGGTTCATTGCCATTATTCGGCATACTAGTTAATACGATGGATCAATCATGAAATACGTACCAAGAAAACATTTGGCGATTTGAGATAAGACGAGAATGCGTCATCGTTAAAGATAGAATTTCTGCATACAGCATCGATAGAGCATGTTTTATAGCTTCGGGAGCGTACGATGGGCCTCTCTCACCCAAAATCGAGTGGGCAGAGTATTCCCGATGGTAAACGAAAGGTTGCTGATCGATGTCTCGCTTTTCCGCACGCCGATAGCGCATGCTGCGAATCCCAATTATAGTATTCGACGCTTTGTTGATGAACTTATCAGTGGAAGCGCATTCCGGGAATTCATCGATGATCGCACACTAAAATGCGGAAGGAATACGACCAGCTGTCGTTGGGAGTCCAACAGTTTTGAAAGTGATCGTCGTTTGTGCAGGCATTCCTCTTTCCATTTGCACCAATGCTTATTTGTACATGCACATACTTCTGCCATGATAAAGAAGCTTTGATTAAAATGCCCTCTGCGTTCATACTCACTGTGTGCCCCCTCAGCATTCTCCTATATATGTGAAAGATTAAAATGTGGAAGAACATCAATATCAGCACTGGTAAAAAAGGACATGATTAGGCCGACAATATTCTGTGAGCACAGCAAAAATGCAGAAGAGAGTTGAAAAGCTGAAACATTGCATTCGATTGCTGCAGCAAATTTGTTACCTGAGCTTCCAACAAAAAGATGCCATGATCGTCCATTTTGGCTTGTTTTTTTCTCTCGAATATCTTTCAGGCACAACAATTCACTGGTTTTTGTTTCTGTTATGTGGATCTTCAGCAGAGTCAGAAGAATTCATAACAGTTTCTTGGTGAACTTCTGCAGCGTTTCCTTGCAAACCTCCGCGGATCACTGATAAAATTCGTGTGATTAGTGACAACGATGCAGAAACGCTAAAATTATTTCACATGAAATCATACATTTCACTACAAAGCTGCAGAGTTTCCATGTTCATCGACTGGGATTCCTTACATACCACGTTCTCACAGTGAGGTGCAAGCACTGCTCATCAACCTGACAGTGCTCACTGCAGCAGGATTTT
>CM024185.1:6862260-6909760 GCA_013433145.1 Ascaris suum | reverse complement strand
TTCCTTGTTTCCCGACCTTGAAGGACTTAAAGTAGAGAGATGTGCTAAATTAGCAGCAACTCTCAACCAAACTTTGCACTTTGCAAGTGCTGAGAAATAAAGACGAACGATCTGAGGTCACTGAACCATTACTGTGTTAAAAATGCCATCAAATAGGCGTCTGGCGTTAATCGAGCCAGTTGCGTGCAAACAACGATTTTACCGCGTCGAAATTTCCCCTTATAATGGGAAGGTGAAGAGTCTCAAAAGAGAATTCCCTATTACAGTTTATTTAGTGAGGGAATTTCTGTTGAAATAAATCAATAAATTTCTCTCTTTTAACGCTGAAATTCTTCCATTATAAAAATGTCGCATAAATTAGCGCAAAAAATTTGCAAAAAAAAAAGAAATTACGATAATAAAATTTAAAAAAAAAAACTTTTTGATTTTTAATATTCTAAAGATGAGATGACCATCAAATTATTCACAGTTCGATTGTGCTGAATTTTACATATCGCTAGAGGAAATAAAAATTCATCTCATTAAGAGACCTATAAATAACTGACCCCCTGCGTGGTCACTATGGTCACTCTAAGTGACCAAATTCGTCAATTCATCAGTCAAAATTAGTCGACCTCTCTCAACTTCGATGCTATTCAGACAGTCATCGGCGTCGATCCTTGAACATATCCGCGTGGTAATGAATCCGTTCGACGATGAATATGAATATAATATATAAATAAATTTAAATTTGAATAAATAAATAAATATATATATTCATTAAATTTGCATAATAATTTATTAATGCATGCACCCGATCCTATTCCATGAAACAAACTATTGGCATTAAAGTTTTACTCGAAATGCTTGAGGTGAATATGGAGCAGTGTGGAAGTGAATCGATAAGGTGGTTGGTTGATTGTAATGTTTGCGGTGGTGTCGTGGATTGCTACTTCCCCGTGGATAAGTTGGCCTTACTTTAAAATCCATAAACTTTTTTTTACTGACACCACAAATTAAGTATCAAAGATGAGAAATTATCAGTAAAATAATCGTTGATTGAGCACAAGGTTATAGACAGCTGGGTGGATGTAAGAAGGACAGGTAAAAAACATCGGTGAAGTTCTCAAATTCTTAGAGGCCAAATTTCAATACTTTCTGGTGATGAACAAGTTCATTTTAACTAGTATTGAGCTGAATTGATCGAAGAGGTATTTTTATGATCGAGCATAGTCTACACAAGGCGATCACTGAAGAAATCCAACCCATCGATTTCTATGAAAGGGAAAGAATGATAAATGCAGTTGTGTTCCCGTGTTGATAATGCCATTGATGCAACGTGTTCTACGACGAAGGCTTATTGAGCGGTGGATAAAAGTGGGTGGGTGGAGGTGTTGTGAGGGGAGAGAGGGGTGAGGCGGTGACTGAGGTTTAAAATAATGTGTCTCAAGGTTTCATGAAATGTCTTCGACTTTTTGGAAATTACAAGCATTTCGATTTTTCTCTTTGGGGGGGGGGGGGGGAGGGGAGAAGGGAAGGGAAAGAGGGAAATTTAGATAGAACACTTAAAAACTATTTTATTCGTATTATTTTCGAACGTTCATTTACTATTTACCTAAATTTAAAAAAAATTTACAAATTGAGTTTTTTATTTTTATTTTTTCCTATGCATTTTTTTCCCGGGGAAAAAATCGATTTCTTTTTATAAAATTTTCCCACTCAATGAAAGTCTTATAAAATTGAATTGATATTATTAGAATCACATAATCTATAATTGCGTTTGATTGTAATTCTATCGCTGTTTATATCTGATTGAAATATTTATTTGTAGTTATTAATTGAATTTGTTTAGGGTATATTAGTGGTAGTGATAAGAGTTCGCGAACTTCAGGTAAAATGGTTTTCAAGGTTAGCTGTGTTTTTTCTTTTCTAGTTTTTTTTGTTTTTCGTTTTTTTTTTTTTGCTTTTTAAAGGTTGGGCGCAATTTTCGCTGAATTGTTGTTGAAGTTGTTCTTTGATATTTCATCGATGTCAGTCCATTGTTATTACCTGTCAGCAGTTGGCACACCTGTCGATCACACAGGTTGCATATCGATGTTCTTATCTATTTTTGTAGTAGCCTCCCTCCATGAATCTATACTGTTTATGGTTTCTACCTAAAAGTTATGAGGAAAAATCCCAATTTCAGTGTTTCCTATGAATATCTCGAATATTTGCAAATGAGCACTTATTTTCGAGGAATTTATCTTTCGAGAAAAATATTCACCGTTGTTAGCTCAGTTTTTTTGAAAAATTTACTTGCTGTGTCAGAATGGAAAACAATCGAGTAACGAATAGAAAAGAGACAGCAGTAAGGAGGGGAAACTGTGAAAGATATTCCGTTGATACTATAACTTAGAACGGATCATGTTGTAACGATAAGCTAATATTAGGCTGCCTCTTCGGCATATTTAATTTCCCAACGATTCCAAACGAATATCGAAAATAGATCCATTAGTCTATATACTCCGAGATTTTATAGTAAAACATGTGTACGTATCTAAAAATTCGCTGTTAATGAAAGGTATTTTTTGAATAAAAGGTGGTTCAAAAAAATTTGTATTGACGATACTGTCATACAGGTGAGCACATAATTGGAATACCTTTTATGCGTGAAGTTACCTGCAGCATTTTGGCCATCATACAATGGGTCCTCTTTCCTCTAAACTCGAAGCCTAGGGTATCGTTGAGATTTTTGCAACGCTTTGCAAGCATTTTTAATTGGTTACAAAAGAAAATATCGCTCGATTCTTATTGCATTTAGCGAACTCTTTATTTAACTGCTTTACGATCAACGTAAAGTTGTGATAATAAGTGAGATTTTGAAGTTGTGAACCTTTCAATGAGAAAGATTATATTTTAGATCGGAATTATCGGTGGAACAGGCTTAGAAGACCCGAAAATTTTCGAAAATGCTCGTGAAATCACCGTGGATACACCTTACGGTGAACCATCGGATTGTCTTCTTGAGGGTCAGGTTGGTGGTATCACGTGTGTCCTCTTGTCAAGACATGGACGAAAACATGACAAATCCCCCAGCAAGGTCAACTTCAGAGCGAATCTTTGGGCACTTATGAAGCAAGGTTCGTTAATCCTCATGTTGTTTACTCTGTTTACCTTCATATATATATATATATATATATATATATATATATATATATATATATATATATAATATATATATATATATATATATATATAATTAACAAAAGGTATTTTATTAATTAGATAGTTTTAAAGAGTTGGCACTGACGATGTTGTCATAGATATAGTTGATGTAGTATGAAGGCTGACGAACTCCAATGAAGCGGTACGGAAGATTATACGGAAAGCTGAAAAAGAACGCAAACCACCTATCCTCTTCTGTTGACCGTCGAGGTGTGCGAACGAATATGAGGTTTTTTCCACTTTTATAGGAGTGAGCGTGATCTTAGCTACGGCAACTTCGGGAAGTCTTAAAGAAGAGCTCACGCCCGGTTCACTCGTATTTCTCGACTCAGTTATCGACAGGTAAGCTAATTTTTCATCTACGCGATTGTAGGTTTGTTGGCGAGGTGGTGTGGTTTGAGCTATGATGGCCAAAAAATAATCAGAGAAATCTGTGCAAATGTTTTGACGGTAGTGGAGTCACTCCAGCTTAAAGTAGTCTGAATATTTGAAAAGTGTGTGGGTTTGTGTATGCTTTTTTGTGAATTCTGATTCGCGAGCTATGCAAATTTCAAATCCACCCAACCGCCACTCAAAAACGTGGAGAGGAGGGGAAGGGATGAGAGAACAGGATGCGGTAGAGATGGGGCGGAAATGCGCTTTCGTCTGTATAGTTTGTTTTCTTCTCATGAAAGTGCAACATGAAGAGACTGAGAACTAAGGGAGGGGGGAGGGGGGAAACTAACCTACATAAAAAATTATTTCCAGAATTGACTTGATCAAATAAAGCTATTAAAGCGGACGAGCGCTACTGAAATGAGGGGTTTTCGATAAATAAATGTGGTAATGGGATTGTTTTCGTGGAAGACAATTTCTTGCAATTCCCAGTTCAGGTGGGAATATTCGGTTCCCATGGTTCGGGGAACTTTTTGAGTATTAGTATTTTTTGCCGTTATTCTTATATTCCAGACAGTGTTCGGATAGAGATGCGAAGGGCTTGTAGGTGGGAAGACAGATCAAAATCACAACATAGCCACTCTTTATAATATTTGAGGTATCCTTGGTAATACTAAAACTTATTAAGTGATCGTATCACTGATATGATGTTAATACTTCTTTTTTCATAGGTCAAATTGCAGGACATTTAAACGTGAAGTGACATTCCATGATGGTCTTCCCGGACATCCGAAAGGCGTTTGCCATATTCCAATGCATCCCGCTTATAATGAGAAACTTCGACAGGTAGTACCCATACTTTTCATATCAATATAGAAGAATATGGTGTTGAAGTTTTTCTGGCGAGATTCAGCGCATTATTTCTTGCGGACTCAGTTCGACCGCTTCTTTAAAGCAATTCCAGTTTGTACTCATTTTTTATCTAAGCATCTTTTTCCTTCCTAACGTTCAAGTAACTTTGATCGATAAGGCCCTACCGAGGTGAGCAGATCATTCATTGTTTTTTTCGAATTGGGATAGAATTGGAATTGAAATATTTAAGCAGTTAATAAAAATGGAATTGAATTATCGAAAAATTATCGTTGATCAAAGAACGTGATATTCTTACCTGCGATAAACTAACGGCTCATCTTACCTGTGAGAATTTTTGAGGTAATTTATATTATTAATGAGTTGTAAATAAATTTCCGTGATATCGTAGTTAATCGGTCATTGATCATTGTCTCAGTCTTATTTCAGCAGCTCCTATTAATTATTATTTCCGGGAATACGTGACATCAAGGAGGTTGATTTTTAATTTCTAGTGAGGTAATTATGTTGATGGAATTTTTGATGCAAGTTTTATGAGAGATTCAATGCAGATTCTCATATCATGTGCGGAAGATCTGAAATACAAATACTTCAAAACGGGTACTGCGGTTTGCATCGAAGGACCACGCTATTCATCACGAGCCGAGAGCGCCGTCTTCAGAAGTTGGAATGCCGACATAGTCAACATGACTGTTTGCCCTGAGGTGATAAAATTCTTTGATTTATTTATTTGTCATCGAAAACATTTCCTATGATTTTATTTTTTAAGTGAATTTCTTTGTGATTTATTATGGCGGATATTTACTTGGAATTTATAAGTGTGAGGTAATTCAGTGTAAGTTATGATGTACTATATAGATGAAATGAAAAAATTATAATAAGGTTGGAATTTCAGGTTTATCTTGCCAAAGAGCTTGGTATTCCATATGCATCAACTGCTCTAATCACCGATTATGATTGCTGGAGAGATGCCAAAGACGATGAACATGTGATTTCCTTTTTTGTTTAATTTTAACGCTTATTTTTATTAAATTTTATTTTTTTTCGTCACCTTTATCGTTAGAATGAAAAGAATTTTTCAGTAGTGAAAGCGCTTTGAAAATTCACTGAATTTAATGAACTGATGAAATTAGTTGACGTCATCTTGGTAGTGAAAAAAAGCAATGGAGCTTTTCGTTGATTATATGGAACCATAAGGGGATTTTACTCATGTTGGAAGTGAATAAATTAGAACTTTTTTTTTTGTTGCAGAGATTTTATTTCTTTGATTGACCTCATTGACCTCTTTTGGTGTTCTTATTCATGCTGCCTTCAGAACATCTTTTCTAGAGGGAGATGAGGGAGGAAGGGGGAAGGAGAGGGCAGCAATGGTATATGCCGATTATTGGCTGGAAACTGTTCCATTGCTATTGTTTTATTGGAAGATATGCCATACGTTACGACAGGATGACTAGACTGCAATGAAATATTAAGAGGAAAGAGGAAGCACTGTGCACTTGGCTGCGATGCTACTGTCTTTGATACTCTTCAGGTGTGCAATTTATCGTTGATAGTATGCTATAATCGATTGGTTATCAACGAGGTGAAATATTTCTTTTAAGGTGTCGGTGGAATTGGTTGATAAAAGAATGAAGGAAAATTGTGATAAGGCGAAGAATCTCTTCTTGGCGGCTATCAAGAAAATCGGCGCTGAAAAGTGGGACGATGAAATTCGTAACGCAAAGGTTTGTTTGGCGAGCATTTATTGTATGCTGTTGATTGTTACGAACAACGTAAAATGCCCGGCAGTGAGATATAGTATCACCATTAAAAGGGTCGTAAAGTATGAAATCTCAGCGTGGTGAAGGACATGAGGTACTCAAAGGTTATTAAGGTGCTCGAGGTATTTATAAATATTTGAAGTACTTGAAGTATTCATAGATCATCCAAGTATCTGAGGTATATCATGAAGTTAGCCCCATTGAATCGCACTAAGTTCATAAACATTTTCTAGCATGTTAAGCGTTGATAAGAAAAAGTTGCTATGGGCAGCAGCGGATGTGTCGAGTCTCCCCCCACTCTTTCCGCTTTAGAGAACTTTTAAGCACTTCGGGAGATCATGTGTAAAATCGAGTGGTATTTTCTGAATTTGGTTCACCGTGATATGGATGCGTGAATGTATGATAATGGGAAATCTTGATCAAAATTCGGCGTCAAATAGTTTTTCATAAAAGCGTCTTAGATAGGCTGTGTTCTGGCCACCATGCAAGTTTAAAAACGGTGTAGAAAGTGAAAGCATTTCCGCCACGATATTACACACTAAGTAAAGACAAGCGTTAATAAATGAAAGGTGGTAATGAATCGATGGCTATAACTTATGGGGAAAAAAAGCTTTGCAATGAGCACATCCGCTTATAGTGAGTGATGAGTATGAATAAGGCTTAGTATGGCATAATCGTGTAGTTTAAACGATGACCCTGGATTTCATCTCATGATAGTTGTGAGCTTGAATGATATGCTTGGCTAATGGTTTACTGATATGCGAAAATGCCAAATGGGTGTTTGTTACAAGTTTGTCAACGACTGTTTTATCAATGTAACATCCGTGGCAGCGCAAAGTCAGATCAATATATCTTAGTTGATATTTTTCTGAATTCTTTCGTATCCCAGTCATATGATGCATCCATTCTAGAAAGCTTCTATTGATAGCTTTAATGGGGTCCTTTTGCCTCTTACATGGTGCTGTTTTTTTAGCTTGCTTTTCTATATCCCAGGTACCCATGGGTAGGCTGTTTACCCGATATATAGTAGGTTCTACGCTTGCACATTGAGAGAGTATGAGCGACGAGTGTTTGGACTTGACATGTTGATAGGTGACGGGTCAGTTAATGTCCCCGAGAGGGCTTTATTACAGTGAGAGAAAAAATTTTACTAGACAAAAGAATGTGGAGAGCATGGAACATCAAGGTAAATGCGAGTTAGAATTAACTTCGCTCAAATGCAAATGTGAATATTTGCAATTTGGATGGATCGTAGTTTGTGATGAGCTCTGAATGCCTTAAGAGTTTTTTTATTTCTTATTCTCTATGAATTTTTTTTTAAATTTTCATCTTTATATTGAAATTCCTTTCCATTAATAAAAAGATTTGCATAATATTGTCATATCATAATTTAGTACCCCCCACTAAGATATATAATAATATTGCTTGTGTGTGTGTTTTGTATTTCTGGATCTTTGATTTATTGATTGATTTTAATATGATCATGGTTTAGGCGATCGCTCGTAGTTCAGTGATGATCGATAAGGACGAAGTGATTGAACACCTCAAATTCTGAATGCGGCAAACGCATTTTTATGGCTTCTCTCTTGCTACGCATTTGCTTATCGCAGTCGTTACAAACATTGTTGTCCTATGAAGACAATTTAGCTTCATTGTTTTTTTTTTGTTTTCTAACGGGAATAAATAAGCTTTTAAAGGTAATGCTCAGGTTGGTAACCGTACCTGTATTCAGTTTCCGACGATATTCACCTAATGAAATATTCAGTGTAGTGAAAGACATTGGGTCGCATTTGTTCGTGTGTGTTAAGGTGTGTTACTCACCTGCAGGTATACCTGTGTGCCATGGTGGCACGAAAAGGAAGAAAAGATAAAAGGCGATGCATACAGATTAGTTAACAATTTCTAAAATATTCACATGATATATCCCCCTCGTTCCATATCCACCTGTTTCTCATGCAGTATAATTTGATGGCTGTTATAGAATACATGTAAAAACTTAAGTACAAAATGGCATTTATGGAGGAAATTTTAAATTAGAGGTAAAATTTTGGAATAAATAAATGGGAAATTTATGGATTCGTCACAAACGGAGGAATAGATAGTACCGATGATAGCTGATGGGAGAGACTTGCAACAAGTTACTTCGGTTGGGTCGCTATATCGGAGGTATAGGCAACTTGATTGCCGAATCTGGGCGGATAAATCTGAACTGCTCGCCGAGACACAGTGAGGGTTGGTTGGCCTAAAAATGGATCGTTGAAGCGAACGTTGTCACCATAAAATCGTTTCAATGACCTTAAATTATTTCACTATTTGAAACACAATGAGGTTACTTGAAGGGGAATTATACTTTAAAGAATACCGATTAAAATCATATCGATTTATTTGCCATTATATTCGCTATGAATTTAGGTCAAAAAATAGTATTTGCGGAGAAAAAGCGGAAATATTAAATTGTATGAATAAATATATATTATAAACGAGAGATATAAATGTCCTTCAATTGTGGCCAAAGCAATCTTATAGTTTTGAGAAGAAATTTTTGAAAAATTGATCGGTATTGATTGATAAGAATTCGTTCGATCAGTTTCTTCGGAGATCGTTGAACAGCCAATCAATATTAGAGTGTAGATCAACGAAAGCGATTCGATGAAAGGTTTGCGATGAAAGTAGAAGATAACGACAGATAGCTTCAATTAACTTTATGTGCTGTAAAGCTAGCAAACATCGGCTTTTATAAACTATGCAATTGGAGATTTATTTGCTCACAAAAGTTTCTAAGTAAATTTAATCGGCTCTCATTTTTTACGAGTAATTCCTTGAATTTGAATAGCGTAATTTACGTGAAAGCATGGATGTGGTCATTCTTGTTGCGTGAACATAAGGAAGTCCAAGAAAATGTGTTTCTCGTGGCTGCTATGCGCTACGCGACATTTGCGCCACTATGAGATGAGCATAGAATATCATAGGATGGATGCGTTAAAAAATTGATTAATGCGAAAAGACAACTCTCAGAAGTAGTGTAGTTCTGTAAAATTTCTTAAACTTAAGCCTGGAAACAACACTCCACCTTTCATTAGTAACCATTTAATGGAGGGTAATGGGCACAACAGTGGCGGGTCCGCGTAATAAGAGCCTAGCAATTGCTCCAATAGGTTGAACATTAGCGCATGAATAAGTTGTGACCGGAAGGTGAAGGAATTTCATACTTCATTCATTTGCACCGTTTGACGGCAATTGGTCACTTCTTTTACGAGCATTTAGTGGTCATTTTATTTGACGTGACAATTTCATCGCCACTTATCATTGGCTCATGAATTGTTGTGTTCGTTTTCTCACTGCTTCAACTAGTGTATTTATGCTCTTCCTGTGTTTTTCAGCTTGGTCATTTGTAACGCAGTAATGGTCTCGAAGTTGGATTTAATAATTGAGGCAAATAGTGTGGGATTAGACAGGGGTCGTATGTTTTGTTTACCTCTTAGGAGTGACTATGGAAACCTTTTAACGCCTCTTGCGTTGATCTGTAGAAGATGCACATCGTTTCATGTGTCGTCTATCATATCTTCGATTCTTGTTTCAGTTCTTGCACTCTTTTGACACAGACTTAGCAATTTCCGAGTTTCTTGTTGAGCGAAAGCGGATTAACTCATATTTTAGTTGTTTGAAACGAGTCGGAAATTACATATTTTATCGTTGTTGTTGTTGTTTTTTTTTAGTTGGAGCAACGAATACGTTCAAAAAATATTCCCCTTAAAGGGAAGTGAGTTCCATTCAGAAGGATGAAGTTTAACAATGGAATTCTATTTCTTGTTGGTATTCTCGAAAAAAAAGGAGAAATAAGCCATGGGATTCTATTCGAAGTGATACGGTACCTGAATTAACCGTAAATACCCACTGGATAAAGCGTAACTGCTGAGCGCGTGATTTTGCATTCGTAATAACTTCTATTCATTGTTTTCGGTTGTTATTGAATGAGAAAAGGCGGTGAAAACGCTGCAACGTTACTTTAGATTCCCACAACGATAGTTTAAATTGTGCTTACTACAACACGGCGCGTGCGGTTGTTGTCATTGGCGACAACACCGGGAAACCTTCGCTTTTTGTGTTAGTGGACGTGAGAGTATCGAAGGGTTGTGAGTGTGCTGTTTATGTTTATTGCTTCAGGTAGTCGAAAGAAGAGAAAACGTGGGGTGATTCGATCACATTGCAGGGAGATTTTTCCCGGAATATTGAGAGGAGGAGCGGATCATTGGTGGGTCTTGTCATCCACCGATCGCCACTATTGTATTTCCGGTGCAGTAATCATTGTCATAGATTGTGTCATGAAGTAGGTCTCGAGGCCACCTAATCCATCCAATTCTATCGGTGAGATAAGAATCCCTCCATAACAGTTGCGGTTGTGCTTACACGTGTTTGTCTGCATGCATGTCGGATAGCACCACCAGCCTCATCTCTCGACCATCCACAGGTCCTCCAGGTATGTTTGCCCACAGAAGCGGCTAGCCAGACGGTGAGCATGAAAGTATGCGCTCAGGCATTTGACTTTGCATTATGAATGAGTGCTCACCTTTAGAAGCGCTCAAGTCACCCCTCTCCCCCCCCCCTCTCGGTCCTCCACACCCCCATCCCCGTCCCACCTAGTCTTTATTATGAAGGCTTCTTGGGCGTGAGGGTGACAGAAGTGTTTTTTAGACGAGTGGAAATTTTGATCCAATTGCGCCACTGGCACGTTACCTCGTTGGACGCAGCCAGTTTTCTCCAGAGGAAGCGTTTGAGGAGCCAGATGTCAAGTTTGCCGCTTTTAAATAGCCGGAAGCTGCATATTCCACCCGCTGGATTAAACCCCCAGAAGAGTGGATCCGACTATTCAACGTTCTTTTCCAAAATCGTATTGTCAGAGAATAGGCCACCCTGCAAAGGTTGAAATGCTCGAAAAGGTTGTTGCAAAGCTAAACGACAAAGAAACAAATAAAAGGGCAAAGGTCAAAGACAAAGAAACAAGTAAGAGGCATTTGTTTATACGATTTGCAATGAAGTATGTAGAATTTAGCAGTGGGATAATGTTAACTCAATTTAATTTTTGCAAATGCAATAATTTGTCGTTGCGAGGAAACGAGATAAATTGTTTATTATGTTGGTGGTCAATTCAGTAATTCGCAAATATTGCTTTTTAGGTGAATTGTCGACGTGTTCACAATGAAATCGGACGCTGTCGAAGAGAATCAAAGTGAAGAGCAGTCGACGGCAATCGTTGATGAGACATCAGACGCAAAAGGTTTATTATTTATTCATTCCTGTTGTTATTATTATTATTGTTATTATCACATAATAACTTTATTCTTGCTTCTTCTTTTTTTTTGTTCATTCAATAACTTGATTATTTTTATTTTTTTATTCATTTTTTCCAGTTTATATTTTTTCCGGCTATGTTGATATGTAAATTTCCCCCATCATTTTTCTCTATTTTATTATCTCATTCGAAAAAGCCATCTAAGGCGCTTATTCGTGCTCTGTCATCTGAGTTCCAAGGAAAACTAAAGTTGGCCAAAAATTGCATTACTTTAAAATATATGGTCAGTTCATGACAGTTAATTTTTTATTGAGGGATATTATTTACAAGTACTCCGATATTGCACTGTACTGTAAACAAGGGAGGGATGTAGCACGAGAACTGCCCTGAAGTCTGATCAGGATTCTCAGTTAGAAGTAACAGTTCATTTAGTAAATAAAAATAACCTGAAACATATGATTGAGGGTTTCACGGAATATAGTGGCCTAAGCAGTTATTCAGAATTATTCCGACTTGTTGAAGTCTATTTGAAGGTCCGTGAAGGCATTTAGCGTCGTAAGACTATACCTTGGCAACTGGAATAAGTTCCACTACTGAGGCACAAGCTTGGGCGTGAAAAGAAGTTGTTATTATCGATTGGTTGATTTCTGTCAGATCTGATCATACCAGAGCAAGAAGCGGTGATCTGAGTAGAGGAGGGGGAGGGGTGCGCCGTAGTGCTGACCGCTAAAACGAATGTGTTCGACATATCGAATGGTGGACATGGCAAAGGCGTTGCATACTAAACATCGCCGATCTTGCATCTCACTATTTTCCATCACATCTTTGTGGTCGTTGCGACCTTTTTTATCGCCTAATTGTAAAATAGTTTTTATATTTTTTGCATATTTCAGAGCTGATTTGTACGTTTTGTTCACATTTTTTGGAATAAAAAATCGGAGCCATTTTTAGTTATATTCTTGATAGCTGTCTGTCAAGATACTATCATCGAGTTTCCTTGTCTGTTTGATTGGGTGACGGAATGTTGTGCTACAGGTCTTCAGTGTTTATATATTCGATGTGTTTTGCATTAATCTATATAGGCCATCCCTGAAAACTGTGATCTTCATATAAAATTGTGGTATGCTTATTCGAGTTACATATATGAGGGGTATTGTCATGTATATCCATTTATACATAAACAGCATCTGAGTAGTGTGCATTTGCGTCATTCGTACGTGGAGCAACACATTCCATGGGAATTCAAAAAATTTGAAGTGAAGACAGAGATTCAGAGTGCCTTTTAACAGAATTGCAATAAGGCGGAATGGCGTTCTAGTTTATGCCCTTCTCCCACTTTTACCTGATGGCTATACGAGTTCCCAGCAGGTATGATTTCGATTACATGCATACGCATGTACGTCGATCTATAAGCATCCTCACAGAGGTAATTGTCATTGCGTGGGTAAATCATGGTTTATGAATTCAGCATAAGCCGTATAGATAAATGGCTGAAATGTTGCCAACAATTATTTTCCTTTTTGCCAACTGCTTGTTGTGCCACTAAAGTTAATGAATACAGTGAGGCAACAGTGATTAATTATAGCGGATGATTTCGACGGATACGTATCGGTGGCAGGATCGGAGGGTGAAGGGGCCACTGTGTTGGAAGTGCCGGTAGATGAGGATGGTGCTCTTCGACTCGCCACCTTGGAGCATTCATTTCCCAACGCAATTGGTCTCAAATTCAAGAACGAAACGAACGGTGTCTATCGCACTTTGGCGTTAGTTGTTCTTTCTGTCGTTCTTTCCGCTGACAACTTGTGCCAGACGTTGCAAGCAGCTTTGCTGCCAGCTTAGCTGGTGCGAATACCTTTAATATACTTGAAGGTAATCAGTGATATTCGCTGATTTGACTATTTTGGGTTAATGAGCTGCGTTATGGTATGATAACTACCCGTCATATGGTTGAGTGGCTAGGAGAGGAGATAGGAAAAGGTGTGCGCTCAAATCGACGATTGTCTGCCTCAGTCTTTCGGGCATGCGTATGCTTCTACAAAATCGGTCATTACTGTGCCGTCCCGAGCTTTCACGTGTGATTGTAGGCGTTGTTTGATTTCCCCCTTTTTAATTTGTTACCTGTGGTGTGCAGTGCATGCTGCTCGTGTACCTTGAACAGTCGCAGTTCTTGCTGTTAATCGGTGATTGTGTTAACAGATCGTCTATGAAATACCCGTAGAGAGTGTGGCGCGAAGCCGTTAGTGATGACCGAAGTGGTTTGCAGGGAGAACACGTGCTGCCCCCACGTTTGTGATGCATTTTTTCGATCATTTTGCTTCGCTTTGCTTCTTTATCTGCCGTCACCTTAGAGCAGTGACCTCGCCTGTCTCTTTTCAGAGAGAACCATTTTTTTTATTCATGAGTTTAACGCTCGTTTAACAAAGATGAATGGTCTTCATCGTTTTGCAGAAAGTGAACAGGTATATAGCAATGCGGTTCGGATTCGCTTTTTGAGAAGAGATGGTCGAGGGGATGGAAGTGGGAAGGGGCAAATTCTTAGCACTTAATTTGAGGTGACTTCTTTCTCGGTACACAACCTTTCAGGCCGTAAAAGTCATTTCAGCGTAAACGATGAATCGAGAACGATACTGCAGCCAAAAGGAGGATGGGGTACACGTCGCTACGTGGCAATTTTCCGCCCAGAAGCGCCACGTAAGTGTTCTTCCTTCCTGTGTACTTGTGAAGTGGCGCATGAATAAGATGCAGTGATGCTAATTGTGTATGTGTTTCTGATTCTTAGGTTCGTGTTCCTCCGTCCCCCCTTCCACTCCCCCCTCTTTACTCTGTCTTCTCCAGTAACCTCCCTTCCTGTAGAGTTGAGGTGCTAGACCGGGTTGTATTCGTTTTAACCAGAGTAATGCATCTTTTCGCTCACCGGTATCCCCACTGTTTAGGGCTTAAGTATATTGACTAATTGGTTTTCGTGGGGTGGCTATTTTGCAATTTGAAAACTTTTATGCGGGTCTTAGTTGGTTGTTGTGTGGCAGCTCCCGATTCAATTAACTCAGTCGGGTATGGAGGCTGTTGCCTATTATGAGGTTAACAGCGCAGCCGTCGCGAATTTTGGAGAGGAGATGGAGGAGCTACTATGCGGATTTGACTGCAAATGTGTTCATTTCTTTGCTGAATGAAATGTGCCGAAAAGTTTTACCCAGAAGAGAATATTCTATGAATTTCTTTGATTGCTTCGAAGGTCGGCTTTCAGGATGGATGCTTTAGAGTTTTGTCGATTACGATTCAATCGGAATGAACGGCGAATAGTCATGCTGTTATGATTGTTTAAATCTGCTTTGGAGCTTATTGGCATATGATAAACTGAACTTTTATTGTATAGGGAATTTACAGTAATATGATAATGCAATTGTGAGCAGCCGATTTGTTCGGTTTAAATGTGCTTTCCGGAAGACTGTATTACGGAAATACATAGTGCTTGCTGCGCCGACGTTGTGCACACCTCTGGGTTTGCGCAAGCAGATCTCGTGTCTGCGCACCACGTTTGCTAGGCATGCACTGCGTATTTGTGATAAATTGCCAATATTTAACCTGTGGGAGGGGGGGGGGGGGGTGGGTGTTTTTGAGGTTTAACGAAAGCAGCGATGTGGTTGAATGAAGGGGATCATGAATGGATTCTCTCTTTGTTTGTGTATTGTGGTTGGGGCTACAATTTTCACTGATGTGGTCATTGGTCAGTTGTTGGCCAGGTTGAAGTGGATTTAAGTGCCGACCGAGTAGATGTTTTTATTTATTGAGTGGCCAACATCAGTTCTTTGAATATTGTGCTGTGAAATTTGTTTGATTTTGCTCTGAAAATAATGAATTCAATTTTTACATCAAAAAATCGATCAAATTTTATAAACGGGAAAGGATTTTATTTGTGGCGCAAATGTCATTGGTTGAATGATAACTGGATATATCTTCGTAGAGTGTTTGAAGTTGTGTATGTGTTAATGGGTCGATGTTTGATGGATCGTGTTGCAGTGTTTGTATGTATGCAAAGTCTGTGTATATGATAATGGTGCCGGTTTTAGCGGTGAAAGCTTTGAAGCGTCCTGCCTGTCCTGAAGAGGCAATTAGTGAAAAACGAAATGCACTGGATGAAAGTCAGAGTGGTGAAAGGCATTTGCGTGCGCCTGTTGATCTGGTCGTTCTCAATATTGACTTCGGCACCACTAAAGACTCGTTGGTTAAGTATTTCGAGAAATTCGGAAAGGTCGAGTTCGCTGAGGTTCGTGAATGTTTGATTTCTTTTGTCTGATCTTTTTCCACCTTGGTGGTCGATGCTTGTGATTGATTCTTATGTCTGAAATTTGCATACTCGATTAGATATTAGGATGGATAGTAGTATCAGAGGGGTTACTATACGGCGATTGGATGGAAACTGTGTAAATTCAACTAAATTTTCCTGAGCATGTCATAGAATGCGTGATCTGCTAACGGAATATGAACGATATGTCATAGAATGAACCGTTTGAGTGATTTGCTCCGCAAATTTGTTTCGATGAAATCAGTTATGAATTGTTCAGAATGAAGTGAGTTTATTTGAAGTAGGCGGAAATGTGATTCATTTGGTGAGTTGATTAGACGTTTTTTGATATCCGAAATGACAGATGTCGAAGCTGAAGGGTTTCTCAAAGATGCCTCATCAATAATTTCGGCATTTTTTAGGACTAGGAATTAGCTGTTGTCACCGTCCGTGCCGATCGCACCTGACTGTTTTACTGTTGACGCAAGTGGGAACAATATATGAGTAGGTGCCGGGATGAGCAAGCCACTGAATATCCGTTTATTTAATTTTCAGCATGACGGGGTTTTCATTTTCTTTAGAAGGTTTGCATTAGATTTAAGGATTATAAGGAGCAGGTGGATGGTTTTGTTTCACTTATTGCAGTTTTTCTTGTAGTAACGGGTCGAATGGGCGTGAAATTCGACGGTGCTACCGTTGCGGGAGAAAACGCGTTTTATGTTGTATTTTTAGTCAAAAGAAATTTCTCCTTATATGTAACTCCTTTCGAAAACATATTTCAAGATTTTTTAGGGAGACAGAGAGGAGGGGGAGGGGGTGAACAAATTCCTTTGCAACAAACCTTTCTTTCCTCCCACTAAAGTCCAGAAAGAAGTGTTTTTTTCTGCGGTCTACTTTTCCCTGTAGAACCTGGAAGGACGTTGCTTGCCATATCTCACCAAAATTCTGGACGAGAAATAGTTCTCGACTAGCAGCTTTATAGTTCCTCGAACCTAGAAATATAAAGAAATAAATGACCGCAGGGGTTTTTTTCATGTAGTACGTTAGGACGTGATTCACCTTTAAAGGTCTGTTCAGTAGGGTATTTGTTGGCAATAAAGGTTTGAAAAGATGGTCGCTTAGATGGATTTTAATTGTTTTTTGTATTTAGTTGTTCATAGAGGGTTTTTTATGTTTAACCAACAAAATGCTTTCACAGAGTTCTTATTTCTTTTTCACCGCTTGTTTTGCATGGATGTTTGTTGGAGAGTAGCAGCTTGTCTAGTTGAAGATGGTACGGGTGAATGGATGTGAACTGTGGATTGATACAGGCGAAAGGATATAGTTGTCACTGGTTTATATGCGGAAGGCAGGGAATAAGTAAAGGGGGACTGTCATTTTTTCTGGATTTGTTTCGAAAATATTCAGTCGATTTGTTTGATGTTTAGATCAAAACCGAACGCGCTACAGGCAAATCGAAAGGATATGGATTTATCAAAATGTCAACCCTGGAAGAGCAGCAAAAAGTCCTCGAGACCGGACACTTCATCGATGGTCGAGTTGTGGAGGTATTTCTTTTAAATTCTCGGAGCTCTTTATCTCTGAAGAGCTATAGCAGGTGCTGTGGACAGTCATCATCGAACTTTTCAGATGGATAGGAGAAACGGGGAGCTGCTCTCTTGTTGTGATATTCTATCATTTTTTTGATACTAGCTCACTTTAAATGTTCATCTGCATATCCTTCCTTTCTGCTTCTTCCCATTCACCATTTTTCGCATATGCTATGAGATGCAAAGGTGGAATGTGCGTGGTGTAATCGTTATTTTTTGTTGCAATGCCGAACCCTGCTTCGGCCCCCCTTCCCTCCTCTCCCACGCTGACCACCACCGTGAGTGTTCGGTGTTTTTATGATAGACTCTGATGGGAAGTTCACTGGGAGATGTTTATTTACCATTTAGAAAAAGATTATAGTGCTTCATTGTTTTTTGGGGAACTTCATTTTTATGTGTCGAAAATTTGTGCGCTTTTTTGTGGTCTTGAGGGCTAATCAGTTTGGTTATTAGACATGGATGAGCTCTGCATTCTGAGTAGAGAGAGCGTCTTCGCTCAGTTTTCATCCTTTTTTTTGCCAGGAATAAAGAGGGAGGAGAAAGCATTCGTGAAGGTTATATGCGAGCCGTTTTCTGTAGTAGCAGTTGTTTTGCAATTCCTCGAAGGCACTCCAGTAAGCTATAAACAGCCTACAGCTCTCATGTTGAACATATCAACTACCGAGACTTAAACTATGGGAGGCATTAAAATTGCATGTCGAGTGCCAGCATTGCTGTGAAAATGTATATATTAATATGAGTTTCATGTAGGTGCGGATTCCTCTGCGAACATGCGATCCAGATGCAAAGAAGGCGCGTCCGGATTTGTTGTCGACAAAAGTATATGTTGGCAGAGTGCCGGACGAATTCACAGTGCAGGATTTGTTCAAATATTTCTCAGAGAAAGTTCGAGAAATGTCGCCACATGCCCGGGTATATTTTTGGGTTGTTTTACCTACTGATTTAAACGTCCAACTTTTTTAATGAAACTGAGCGCCTAAAATTCAAAAATCATTTTCCATATTTCTGGAAAAACTATAGAACGGAGCAAGCAATGTGAGGGTATATATATGATAATGGGAAGAGCCAACTGTAGGTGTTGTTTTACTTGCAAATATAGTTTTGACTGTGATTCACCACCAGGGGCGATTAATATGGAGGTAGCGGATCACTCATTATTTTGGATTTGCTTATTTGGAATTTCTGGAATTTATTTAGAATTTGGGATTTCACATATGGTAATAGGAGCGACATAATTCGACGGACGGTCGGTCAGTGAGGACCATAATGCTGTTAAAGCTCATTAAGTGCTGATTGTCAATGAGGGAGCTGGGGTGTCACCTTATGTCACTCTCCATCGCACATTTCCTCCACGTGTGATGTGCGGACAAAGTTCTAGAGAGGGACTCTAGGCGGATATTTGTAGTGGACTATGAACTCGAGCAATGTCTGAGCGGAAATTTAGAGATTGTTATGTTCTTGGGAGCAGCTTTCTTCGAAAATATCGGTTCTTGCAAGCTGCACAGGTGTTCTTAGGTAAATGCCAAATTTTCGAAAAACTTTGGCGGTAGTCTACAATCGTTCAGCGGTTGTCCGTCCAGGATAGCAAAATTATCTGATATTAATTAAAGGTGGACCGTGTGATCATTCCAACTCCACGTCGAGGTTTCGCGTTTATAACGTTCAACGATGCGAACGTCACAAAGCGTTTCATCGAGATGCAAGATGTAGTGATCGGAGGCGTTAGCATGGCGATAAGCTATCCGGCACCAAGAAAAGAAACAGAAGATTTTGACATGAATGCGAATGATTACTACTCGGGTGGATTTACACCTGGAATGCCTGGAGCCTATCATTCGTTTCCGTCGGACAGTTATGGCGGTGGGCATGGATCCGCGTTGAACATGCTGTCGCCTATGGGCGCTCCGCCTAGACCCTACGGCTATCATCCGCAGAGTGGCATGGGTATGCCACCGTATGCATCTCGTCCGCCCAACAATTACGGTATGCGAGCGCGTGCACCGGGAGGCATGTATCCCGCTGGTGGTCGTATGCAAAGCGGTTATGGTGCACGACCTTCTGGAGCTGCACGCTCGCAAGGATCTTATGGCCAGCCTCCTAAAGGGCTTGGCAATCTTGACTACTGACACGATTTGTGAAGAACGTGAAAGATGTATCTGAATGTGGTAATCAACCAGTTGATGAAGTATTTGATTTATGCTGCAGAAAAATTGTCTTATAGTCTTGAAAAGAAGAATTAAAGAATTTAATTTCGATGATTTTTCCTGCTTGAACTTTGAAATTCGTTTTCATCAACAATGGCGGCTGTGATTGTGGGATATTTTTCTTTGATTTTTTATTGACAGTCGTGCATCCTTGAAGGGGATGCAATTCGTTGCAAGAACTTGCTTTTTCTTTACTCTATCAACGGTGTTTTTTCGTTGTTGTTGTTGTAAGATCTTTCATCGCTATCTTCTTTTTTCGATATTATCAATAACATTCATATTCGTAGTGATTTTGGTTGTCTGAACAACTGGGAGAAATAGACAGGATGTGATAGCTCATGGCTGATTAGTGTCGAACCATGTTGCGTGGTCTTAGAATGGGTGAGTCGCCGTATTTACACATCGCTCACTATGTCCTTGTAGTCTTATTCCATCTAACACCGCAGGTGATTTTGCACTCACCGGGAGGGTGATTCTGTGACCCTTTATGCTCCCATTTGTAAATCGGTTTTGATGGGGATATGAGTGCGCATACAAGAAGATGTATGCATAAAAATAAGCTTAAGTCAGCTGTCGGTTTTCTACAGGAAATTTTCAAGCTAAAGGGATATGACGTGGTGCAGTATATATGGCAGTAATGGGTATTTAGCGTAGGTAGTATTCGGTAATAGAGCGCTGTCTGTGCGGGGATGAGAAAACGCTGTGGAATTGGGTTATTGGAGGTGTTGCACCTGAGCTAGATGACTAAAGCTTTGCTTTCTTGTGTCATGTTCAGCTATATCGTAGAACTAATATTATTGCGGTTGATTTATGCTTCTCTTGTGAGTTGTTTCCTTTTCCCGGAATGTATAATAGTGATTATCCTTCGACGATGAAATTTCGAAATTCTTTTGAGTAGTATTTTATTTGAATTTCAATCCTTGCAAATTCTGTGTTGTTTTTCTTTTTTATTTGGTGATTGTTGTTGGTTGTTGTGCACGAGGTTTTTATTATCGCAACCTACCTAGACTTGTTCTAAATAATTGGATGATGATCACCGCTTGTTTCATTATCACATATGTGATCGAGTATATAAACTATTTCCTCTAGAGAATGTGTTTTCCAAGATTTTATTTCGAAGAGGATTCTACCTTCCGGGTGTGCAATATGGCGATATTTGCCATGAAGCCGATCTTGTATGTTCTGTGAAAGTTGAAGCGGCGAACAATCCGAACGTTCGGATGTACTGCTTTATAGGAGGACACATCTTGGTCACCGCACAACATTGCTATGCATATACACAGGAGTGACACAAATCACTTCTTAACGAGGGTGGGAGAGGAAAAGAGGGGAAGACCGTCATCTCCAGGTGGCGAATGCAATTCGTTAAGGGACTCATAGAGGCGGTTGCGAAAACTTGAACTTTCTCAGAGCAGTGGGAATTACTTTTGCGTTTTTTTTCGGGAATAAAGGAGCGGACAAGAATTTAAAGTGCATTCAGATCGTTTGCACTTTGCGTTGTTGCTGTTTTCCTGAGGATTTTCCACTGCTCTTCTGTGAATTTTTTGCATCGTTTTTAACAGCCATCTCTATGAGCTGTTGTTGGTATCGATGTAATAGCCGTTTTCGCAGAACTGAAGACGAGAGAGGGAATAAAACGAGTTTCATTGAATAAAAATTTTCGACGAGTGCTGCTATTTGCTGTTTACAAATGGAACTTCCTCTGTCTTTCTTCAAAGCTTGTACTTCTAGACTTCTTGGACTTTGGGCTTTGAATTTTAGTTATTGAATCAGTCACTGTTAGCAGCATCTACTGTTCCAGCAAGCTGCCGCCTGCCGGCGTTTCAAAGTCGGGTAGTGCGGAACGGTCGAGTGCTTTAAATTTTTGGGCTCAGGGAATTCGGATTTGTCGGCTCCAAATTGCTAATTGGTGAGAGGAGTCGACCCCGATTAAAATTACAAGGTGTATGTAGTTGTGGAGAAACTACGAAGCTCTCAATACTGCTTTGAAAACTGCTAAGGGATTACTGTGCCTTCTGGAGGTTATACTTCACGGTCGAACATCATATAAGATCATATTGCTTCATTGGGGTTCAATGCGTTGGTTCATATTGCCGGATCGAAATGTATCGGCGAGTGCGCAATCGAAAAATAAAACCTATTTTCACATTGCTGTAGCCTGAGTGATGCCCCCTCTAACATCCTGAAATGCCACTAGAAGTCTCTCTCTCTTCATCTGGCAAGAAATATGGGAAATTTGTTGATGCCAAACGTATAGGTGCGGCATTTCAAAGGGGAAATTTGAAATCACCCATATCACTTTTCCGTTGCTATAGTCGACAAGGATTTGAATTATTTTTTATTGCTGTTGTTGGACCTCTACAGCGTTCATCCTTAATCGTTTTTGAGGAACAAAACGTTCCTCCTTCCCTTTGGTTGCGGTCGAAGAAGTAGATAATTGAAACAAGATTTCTGGGCTTTTTTTTGATCAGCATTCCTCCAACGCCACATTTTTTGTAGCCTTTTATTGTGATGTATCAATCGACTATGCAGTCGAATCCAGTCGATTTCGAGGTTGCAATAGCGGCAGGTAACTGTTGATGGAGTAGGAAATGAAGGTACATAGACAGGTGTTGCGGCATTCAGAGAATGGGAGCAGGTGGCATTTCCACCCATAAACATGGTGAACGAACAAATTTTAATGAAGGTCGGATCCATAACTTCAAAAGTTTTGAATTTATATAACTTCAGTTGTAGTGGTAGTTTGCAGCTAAAAAGTTGAAGACCCTTACTGGTCTTAATTTACCTGTACTCGTTTCATTCGATGAGGTTGTTTTGCACCTGCACGTCATGTTTTCCTCTTGGTGTCTATTCGATCAGTGGTGCTAATATGGGATCTTTACACTTCCTAGTACTGAAGTCACCGTGGGTAAAATCAGTTTCTGGTTATGCACGGTATCTATCCAACCTTACCTAACGTTTCGAAAGGTTTCTGCATGTTCTCTTTGATCAAAACTTCCTGAAAGTCTTTTTTTAATGAGTATATTCGGGAAAGCTTTTTATTTATTTCTTTATTTCATCTTCACGTCATGAAATGTGGGAAAATTGAGGAAATGAGTTGATCGGATGAATTCTAGAAAATATTTGAATGTTGTGGGATTTTCATATTTTCATTGATTTTATAATTAAGAGATGAAGGTTCTTTTTTAGCGAAATTGTTTACTTATTTATTTATTTATTTATTTGTTTTTTTGCGAATAATATTTTTATTGTCGTTACGATTTTATTCTCCTTTTAGAGATATTTGTTTGTATTGAATTGATATGCGATATTTGCACTTTTAGCGTTACTTTGTAAGCATTAATTTTGATATAGTATTCATCAGGAGTGATACTTTGGCTTATGATTTCGCGACGTTCAATTGCATATAGAGGGGAATCGCCTAAATGGAGATGGATAAAGAAGTGGACGAGATGGATGGAACCAGTGAATGTTCGGATATTAGTGGCGAGATTGTTTTATTGCCTTCCTCGCCAGAGTCGTCCGATAGCGAGAGTGTGGGGCATCCTTGCAAATGCACCTTGTTCGTGTAAGTTATTCTTTGATAGCTTTTATTCGTCGATCATTGATATGAGTTGTGGTCATCTGTATAGCCAACGAGGGGATAACCGATCCACTTTATGCTGAGTGCGATTTTCAAGAAGTTTCTATTTTCCTTCTTATCGATAAAATTCTGCGATCTTTATTAGCGAAATGTCCTCGGACTCGATTAAAATTCAAACCTTTTTTTCCCACAGTATAAATACATAAGTAGATAAATAAATAAACAAACATATATATATATATATATATATATATATATATATATATATATATATATATATATATATATATATATATATATATATATATATATACAATGAAACCATCGGTTTCAACTGCATATATATTTGGAGGCAACAACCAGACTTGTCATCGAATATTTTCTACCCGTGCTTAGCACAAGACAACAAATACGGCGTGGTGTATCGATGTTCACAACGTGCCGAAGTGGTTCTACTCTATGGAGCCGAGGAGAAGGTCTATTGCGAGGTTTGCTTTGATTGGTTCATATCTGAAAGAATTTGGGATATATAAATCGATATCGTTCTCTAATTCGACTGAATAAAATCCATTTTCCTCTGCAGATAGAGTAGTTGAATATTTTTTGGTTTTAAATATCTCTGAGAATCGATCCGGTAAAAAACCAATCGATGTTGATGTTTCACTTTAAGGAGGTCAAGGATAAGAATACAGCGGTCAGTGGCGGTGGTCAGTTTTTGGACAGTTTTTGACCAGAGCTGTAGATCGAACGTCAATGACCTTTGCGGCGTTTAACCTCAACGCTGAATTTCGATGTGCCATTGAAAGATGATGGGAAGGAATACGTGAACGCAAACACGAAAATCAAATTTCAGAGACATGCAGCGATGTTTCGAGATCATCGACAATGTCAGTATTGTCGTGCATTCTGCATTCAGGTGGGTTGTGCACTAAATTATGCAAATTTCGGTTGTGCAATAAGTTATGCTTTTTCACCGATCTAATTGGTGTTTTAGACGGACGACGATAAAGTGATATGATAAGACCCATAAAGACGTATAATATTTTGAGATCGTTTAGTGCTAATGTTTCGTCTCACAAGTCTTTCATCTATGTGATTGTCCATAAAGCAATCGTTTCTTTAATTCTAGAATTTTCTCCTTCCCTCTCGCTTCTTTTTTTCGTTCTTGTTTGATTATCTAATAGTGCTCAATTAGGCAATGTTTCTATTGATGGAAGTATTAGCAATATCTTGTATTTAAATAGCTGAAATTGTCGCATTATATGTAAATTTTGCATATATCTATCGTAAAGAATATCAAAAAATTTGCATATTTTTTTCGCATTGTCGATCTTATCATTTTTTGCTCTCTTGTGGAATGCCGTTGAAAGTTGATGAGTTTATCTTATCAGCGACGAGTTATTGAGATGAAAGGCATTGTTGGTTCTTAATCTTGAGGGGAGATTTATATGTTGATTCCTGCAAATAACTAACTCCATTGAAATATATTCTCATTTTGCACTAAATTTTCTATATAAATTTGAATTTAAGGGGTAATTTAAGGGTTATTTCTGGATAATTTTAGGGTAATTTCATAGTATGCAAAGAATGTGGTTGGTATCATTGGACGGATTCGATATGTGCTCGAGTGATGCAATCAAGTTGCTCACATTGTAATTCTTCCGGTCCTCCGGTCTATCAGTGGAATTTCCATCCTGAAGAGGTTATATTTGCATTGATAATTAGCCTTATGTTTATGTGTGTACAGGGATTGTTTGATGGTCACTAGGGATCTTATGAATTCGTTCGCTTATCTATTTGATTTAATCCACTGGATAGTTGCAAAGCCGATCAGAGACGGCGGTTGTATTCATGGGGGTCTATGGAGGCCAAATGGCTAGCGTTGATTTCTGTGCAAATTAAGTGCTTTTTCCGGATTGGGATTCTATTATCTGGCAGCTGACTCTACTGTTGTGTTAACTGGATGAATTAAAAAATACAGTTGAATACTCAACATTAGTTCCATTAAAAACTGATCTTTTTTTTCTTCCCAGCTAGTTCTGTGAAAATAGCGTAATGAAATATGGCATGAAAAATTTAAGGCATTTGTCGCCACTGGAACTTGAGTGTTGGGTTTGCCTTCTGCAAAGGAGGAAGTTGAGGGGAGGGTGGGGGGGGGGGGGGGGGAGAGGAGAGAGAGAGAGAAGGACAACTTTATATGCATCGCTGTTCCTAGTGGAAATAGTTTTGGTTTATTTGTCGATGACAGTTTTGTGTTTTTTAGAGCGAACTTTTCAATACGCTATCGAGCATGGTATTCGACTATAACACTGGCTCACAGCTAAATTTGCGTGAGTGCAACTTGTTTTTTTTTTTATATCTTTGAAATTATATAACGTGAGGTAAGCTGAAAATTTAATTAAGAGGAAGGCTTTCGGTTGGCTGTTTGCTATGAATAAATGGGGAAATAGTGCTTTTATGCAAGGGTAGTATAGGGAGGGTGATAACGAGGGGATGGTTGGCATTTTTATATGTTTCTAATCGAAGAGTTTTCCAATTATTTGTTCAATTTTTATTACTGCTCGTTTATATTTCATTTCATGATCTTCGATCTTTTCCGTTTTTTTTTTGAATGATTGCTTTTTTCTTGAGTTATTTGTTCAGTTCATTTGAAAAGGTGGACGAATTTTTCGTATTACACCGGATGGAACTTTTCTCTCTTCCAGTAAGTCCGCTCTCTGGAATAGACTTCCTCCATTTATGAAAATTTGAAAGAGAAATTGGCTCTTCTGATTTTTATCTTCCAAAGCGATCCCATTTCTCTAAAATCGTTAAAGATTTATAATTGTTATGTGTTTTTACTCTAACGAATGTGGTTTTTTGACGAGGCAAATAACAGTCATCCTCGTCACCAACACCTATAATTAGAGGAAAGAGTAAAGGCATATATACGAGGCTAAGTAATCCTGAAAGGAGAGCACCACGAGAAATACGCATTCGAAGCTCATTGAATGCAATCGTTTCTACTCGCATGTGCGAACCATAAGGCGATTAAATAAACATAATAATTAAATATGAAATATAGTCCAATAATTATTTAGTTAGGAAAGAAGAATTACCTTGAATTATTCGAAAGAATATGAACTGGGAGCTTTTTGCAGTCTCAGTTTTCCATCTGTCTATCTCATTCTTGAATTTGATAACTGGATTTGCAGGTTTGCAAAGGAACTCTCATTTGCAAGGGGGCAAGTTTTCTTCCATACTGTAGGTTTAAAAGTCCATCGTTTAATAGACTAGAGGCGATTAATGGTTTCCAGAGGCAAAAGGAGGATAGGATTGAGGAAGAAGGCCAATGGTTGAAGCCTGGAATTCCTGAAATGATTGGAAATCGTTACGATGTAAATTCTATGAACTTTATGTAAATTTTTGTATGAATTACAAATTTGTCATTTAGTATATCAAGAAGTAAAATGTAACGAATTATTTTCAGTATCGCTTTGCGGTAGAAAGAATAAGCAGTGCTTGTTGGATACGTTGGAATCGGTGACGTCGGAAGACACAGATATTAGCAGATTCGAAAGTATACGCGAACCGATCGCGAAAGGAGATCGGCATTCGTTGCTGCTTTATATCTTATTCAACGTTTTATTAGGTACTTAGCTTTCATTCGTATTTTTTAGGTACTTATAGGTATTTGTAGGTATTACATATTATAGATATATTGTAGGTATTTATAGGCACAATAACTAGTACAGATATTTAATGCCGTAATTCTTGCTTTAAAGTTTGATCCCTTTTTTGAAAAGTTGTGTGATTTTGGCGACAGTTTTTCACACATTTTGTGTAAGGTATTATTTTTTGGTTGGGAGGTAACGAAGGACGATCATGAAGAGGGGTTAAGGGTATCACCTGAAAAACCCTGGGAACTTGCCAGAAAGCATCAAGGCAATCTGAATCTGCGCAAGAATATCTGATAATGCTAAAAGGTCTCACATTGGCCCGATTACTCTATTTACTATACGCATTTTTTCTCGTTTACTAGTAGAGATGCCCAAAATTTTATTTTTTTTAACGTTTTTTTGATATTTATTTGAAAAGTATAGTATTTCAAATGTAAAGTAGATTTTCTAAGCGTTACCAGCGAATTATCGGTCACATATTTTTTTTATCGACCGTAATCGTAATCGTTCGTTTATATATGCGTTTGGAAAATATTATGAAGGAATATTTTATTGAGAGATAAGTGAAATGAATAAGTAAAATTGGACAAAAACCTGGAAGAACAAGAAACTAATAAGCGTAAAATATATAATAATAACGAAAAATTCTTGTATGGCACTTGCATAAATAGCCGTATGATAAGAGAAATACGTTCAGTCAGGAAAAGGAGAATTGACTAAAAAAGAAGGGAAAGAAATTAACAGAAGCATTGGATTTTGTCGACCCAGCCTTCCCATTCGATTACCTCTCTCATCTGAGCACTTAGAAAATTTGACCTCGCTGCTTATAGCAATTAGCCTGGAAGGAAGTCGATTCTCCCTCAAATCCTTGTCCTCAGATAAAGCCTTTCCTCCCCCATTGAAAAATTATTTTCATTATGGTGGTAGATTCACCGAGAATGAAGAGTAAAAGTTAGCAGATATGACCAGTCGGTGTCGGTCCCATTTCTTGCCCTTCAAATAACGACAGTTTGTGATTAGCTGAAACCGTCGTAGGCAATTAAGCCTCATGTTTCCATCTACACTTCACTGATTTGGTGAAAGAGCAAATAGGTAAATGGTGTATCATGAGAATCCGCATTTATCTATTCATAACTCATTCCACACGTAAGTTACATTGACTAGAAAATATGTGCAGCAGCATGTTTGAGGTTTTATGTTTAAAGTCTCAAGAAGTTGCTCGAACTCCACATACCTGAGGTATCTGAAAAGGTAGATCCCTTCAATACAGCTCTTCCTTGAATACTTCCCTCCTCTACGTTACATTAAAGCATGAAGTGCACAGCATTGGATGGTTTATTCTGAATAATGCATTAGATAAGAAACGTTGAAAAAAGGCATAAGTTGATGTAGATAAGGAGATGTTTGAATGTTTTAGGACCGTTGGATCTTTCAAGCGGACGTCAAATCCATGTTCCCTTCTATTGTTGATAGAAATGCGTGAAATTTTAATTGCTTATGTTTTAAGAGGGTAGCAATTCAAATCACGAGATTCAGGAAGCGATCGGTGAGGCGATACGACGTGATGATAATCTCTCGTTGCTCATTTTGCTCCAGGTAATATTTGTTTCATTTGATATTACCCACTCTCAGATTCCAATTTTTGTAGACCTTAGTCTAGGTAGTGTGGTGCTAGTTTTTTGGAAACAATGGTATCGGGGAAAATAATGCGCCATTTTTTGCTGCTGAACTGGCTGATATGAAGGGAAGTCGTTTGGCGGTCTAAATTTTGCTTATTTTTCTGGCTGTATATTGATGCTTCCCTATTCCCTCCTCCCCTTCCTCCACCTCCCTTCCTCCCTCCAACATCTCCCCTCTCCAGTAGTCAATTCTGGGACAATTTCGGTGTGATTTTATCTTTTCGCCTCTTGAAAATAAGGTCGTCAACTAGTCGTCAGCGACTGTAGCGATGAAAAGTTGGACCCTTTTTTCTTCGGGGGGAGGGGGGTTGCAGACATGAACATATTTTGTTCCTATTACGCTTTTTGAACTTCTTCGCCTGTTCATGTTCTTTATCTATGTTTTTAGTTTTTGTTTCCCATTACAATGAACATATCGCCATTAGTGGTGCACTTGTTCATTGGTACTTCTTTCGTAATAAGTATTGAAGAGGGTCATGAAGTATGAATTTTTCGAAACTTGTAACAAGAACTAGCGAAAGATTAGTTAGATAAAGAGGAATGTGTGATCATTTCAAAGGAAAAGGGATAAATTTATAAAAGAGAATGCGTTAACGCAAATCTTCTACTAAAATTTTTTATATTCTCACTGGTTGAAGTTAAAACTGCAAAGAAGATCGCCGTATCGTCGATTTTATTCTATCGAATCGACATTGCGACCCTCATCAACACAACTGAAAGTGCTGATGAAGGTCGCAGTGGTGTTCATCGTAAGTCTTAAAATCATTTTATATGTGGCAATAGAAGTGTGTTTAAGTAAATGAGTATCACTACGAGAGTATGTTGAAGTTCATTGATGTAAGGCCGAGTTTTGCAAACGTTGCAATCGCCGTTCAGCGTGGAAACGCAAGAGCAGTGAGTGTGCTATTGCATCACGGAGCACCTCTACGTGCCGAAGTAAGCGCTTTTTATGTTTCCTGAGGAACACTAAACGGTATTAGTATAGGCTGATGAGAGAGTATATAGTATAGATGCATATATGATGGGTGATGCCCTAAAAGGCATATGGCAATAGATGACATAGCGATATCCATGTTATGTACTTGATGATGAAAGAAAAGATCTGTAGGAGCGATTTCTTCATTTACTTCTGTTAACCTTTAAATGTTATATTAAGTAATATGTCTTGAGGTTATTCAATTTCAAAGTTGCAAGCGTAAGCGTATTTTTGAAACGGTTTGATGGTTTTTACCGGGGAATGAAGAAAGCTCTATAGGTATGTACTACCTAAACTTTATGCACACACGTAATTTTATATATATGCATATATATATATATATATATATATATATATATATATATATATATATATATATATATATATATATATATATAGTACAGAATTGCTCACTCATGGATAATTTCATTTCTTTTGTATTTATATCGATTTGAATTTAGAACGAGGAGGATGGAACAACAGATTTGTTAAATCGTTCACTTCAAATGGGAAAATTGGATGTTGCCGAAGAAATATTTAAGTTTGTGGGCAGAAACGAGGATTATATTGTGAGTTGTTTTTTGTTTATTTATTTTCCTATTTATTTAAAGAAAGTTCACTGCGTAAGGCAAATAATCAGAACTAAAATACTTTATTAACTTTTATTTTTTTAAACGCTTTTTTTGAGGATTTTATAAATTTGCTTCAAAGAAATTTTGATAGCGATAAAATTTAGCGGAAACTAGACGATGCGAATTCTTTAATGATTTTTCATTTCTCTGTATGAGAGTAGAGAGCTGAATTATATCATCAGATAGCATTTTCAATGATAGGAGTTTCGTGTTTCGATAGAGAATTCTAATGAGACTATAGAGATGTGATTCATGCATATATAAGTCCCTGATTGTTGAGAAAACGACAAAAGACAATGCGCTGATTTAAATAGTAATAACTCTGAAAGAAGTACACAACTTTTGATCGTGGAAAATGGGTTGTTTTGTGGTCGCGTTTATTATTAATATTTATAACTCTTATCGCTATGCATTTTAAGAAAGTAAAGAAACTTATTAGTAACGTTAGATTGTATGAAATTATTACTTTTTCGGTAAGGTTGGATATATTTCATTTAATTTATTGTATTTCATCAATAAGGCTATCTAAATGCGATAATTTTGTGCTCTAAAAGGTGAACATCGATGATATTTTCAATTTTTGTAGTTATTAAAATATTTTGGTTTAGGGTGGAAAAATCGACACATTAATAAAAGAAGCAATTGATGCGCGCAATATCGATAGGTTGAGGCTGCTGATGCGATATAGGGCGAACGTATGCGTGAAGGATGAACGAGGAGAAAGTGTTTTGCACCACTTAGCTCGATGTCGCGATGGAAACATATTACAGGTGAGATATGATCGCTCTAACACTTCACTTTTTAGAGGATTTAAGAGCGCTTTTCGTTTTCCTTCTATGAAATATTTGTGGCAGAGGGGTGTCCACATTTGCGTATTCCCAATTTAGGCTTGGGAACGAGGCAGGGAAAGAGATAGGATAAGTGGTCGTAGTGGGCTTAGTGGTTGTCGAATTCAGCCTTACCTGGCGGACAGTCATGCACACATATCGTGGATCTAACCAGCTTCTAATCCGCAAAAAAAAATGATTCATACGTGGCAAAACGTCGGAAGTTGCAGCATCCAAAAATTAGCTACTTGAAGCAGCCTGCAGAGATTACCTGATAATGAAATATGGAAAACAAGTGCGGCCGTATCAAAATAAACACTTTATAGTTTATGGCCTAAGTTTAAGGTGCGTTCTTCCTGTTTTCAAACGGATCCGGAAAGCGCTCAAATTCCGATGTTTGCAATAAATCAACGAACATTGCCATAGCCATTGTGTTGCATTAGTTTCAACTTCTTATTGAACTGTAATGTACGTCTAAATCCGCAAAATTATACGAACAAGGTTCATTCAGGAAACGTTTTGGTGCAGTGACGACGTGGATTAAAAAATTGTTGAGCCGCTTGTCTTGTTAAGCTTGGCACAAAATCAGCAACGTTGTTATACACATCTGTTAATGATTTTCGCCATTCCAGAATGTTCGATGTGCTTAAAGAAGAAAGGACGAGGGGGAGAGAGAAAGGGGGAGCTAGCGTGAGGTTGGGTGAAGTTTTTTCTATGGGAGGGAGGGGGGGGGACATTGTGATTGCCATCTTTCCTCCTCTTTGCTCCTCATTACCCCCCCCCCCCTCACCCTTACCGCTGATGAAGAATTTTGCGGAGATCGATATATATATATATATATATATATATATATATATATATATATATATATATATATATATATATATGCTTTTGGAAGTGGTATGCTAATCGTAATTGCTTTATGTTTTATGGATAAGGCATCAATACATTGCTGCAGATGGCAAAGGTGATATGTAATAGCGGACGTGTAACGTCGTTTTTTCTCGATGCGACGAATAACAGCGGACAAACAGCTGTCAGTATTGCTTGCGAGGCTAACAACTGGGATATGTTGAAGTAAGGTTTGCATCAATCCAATAAAATAATTTCAGTGTTTCTATAAAGGCACTGGTGATTGTTTTGCAAAAAAGGTGATAAAGGAACGAATAAGTGTGTTTAAAGTGTTTTGCTCGATTTTTACAGTTGCAATATTTTTCCCATATATATATATATATATATATATATATATATATATATATATATATATATATATATATATATATATATATATATATTTGCTTTCATAAATTTTTTCCTCTGTTGGTTTGAGGCGACCATAGCATAATAAAATAACGAGGCATTTCTTATATTCATTGAATTAGAATATATTATGAAATTTTTGTCACATACTTGGATGCATGTCATTGAAAGTTATTTAATCTTTGGCAAGTTCCATACTCAAATTTTTTGGTACCTATTGACTTTGAAAGTATTGTTTTCGATGAGTGGAACATTTTGGTAATTTCCAATGCCTTTATGGTGGAATAGAGCCCGAAAAAATATTGCCAACCCATCAGATATGACTGATGGGGACGGCTCGATGCTTTACATTTCCCAAGAGTGTGCATGTTATTGTTAATGGTACTCATCGCTGTTTAGCCGTAAGGAATGCGCATTTTTTGAATTAGCTAAATCACCGTCAAATGATTAAAAAATATGATGGATTTTGATGGAAATTTTGGAAATGAGCCTTTCGAGTTCAATTTTAGAGGACTTTTTTCTCGCGAATGAATTTCGAATTTCAAAAAAAAACATATTTTTTGAAAGGCGGAAAATTTAGCGTCGAATCCCTTTAAGAAGTGGTAAGAGATTGAAGTAAGTGCACTAATTTAATTGGAAAGAAGCAGTTTTCCCAGCTGCATAGATTATGAAATGTGTTCTGATGAAGCTTATTGGATTCTTCAAGTTTTTTTTTTCGTACGTCACTACCGGTTGCGCTAGAAATGATGTATTTGGCTTAGCAAGTCTTGTCAACTCTATGACAGCGTTGAAGGATGCCCGTTAACGCAGAAGAGTCCATAATGGCAATCCAATTCCTTTTTTTTTTGTCATATTCGTTTTTTTTGGCTCGCTAAAGGATTTTGTACTTAACGTTAGTCGAGTTGTCACTTCGTCTTTGCTCGTCGGATTTTTTGGGCGTCTTTCTTTCGACACTTAAAAGCAGAAAATTTCTTTTAATTCTCATTAAAAAATTTGAATTGCTTTAGTTTTTTTTTTTTTTCTCGCGAGAGCATTAAATAGACGATAGAGATAAATAATTGTTTCATAAATATTGATAAGAAAGTAGAAAAAATTTGGATGCATTCGTATTTTTATGTTTCTTTCTTTGGAAATTTTCGATTCATTTGGCTATTTTCGGAGGGAAGTTTTTTTTTTTTTTTTAATAAGGTTATAGTTAGACATTTTTAATAATAATATTGAGAGTTATGCTCCGCAATCAGATATTAGAATAAAGTAAGCAATTTTATGGATAGATTTTGCTTATGCAACACTATTATTTGATAGTGATATGATTATGTTGTGTTTATTTCATTTCCTTCGTTCGTCATTATCGATTGGTGTTTTCATTCAATCCGATGGATCGGCTTTGCGCAATTTTCATATATTTAAAATTTGCATATTTTGAGAATCGAAAAAGTTTTTTTTAATATGTGGCATTTTCTTTGCGAAATTGAAACTTAGAAAGAACTTGAAAGCATATCCATCAAGTTGGTTATATGAAGGTATTTGATGTGGATTCGAGCGACACTTTGGAGGGTTGAAATGAATCAGCAATAGGGGTCAGCCGGCTGTCACGTAACTTTTTAAGTTCTCTAGTCGTTACCTCTGTTTTCAAACTTTTATCGCCGCTTGAAATTTCTTCAAAAAATCGACAGGATTGATGCCGACGATGTTGACTTAGGTTGATAAGAATTGAAGACGTTTACCTTATAACTCAATGAGGTGCGCTCAGGTGAAATAGTGTATGGTAACTCCTGGCTGTCAAGTAAAGCTCGGTTTTGTTGTTTATTGTTTTACAAACTTAAAGAGATTTTGCAATTTTGCAATCTTTTGCGGATTTGCAATCATGCAATTTAAAAAATTTGCAAACATTTGAATTGTAATTGCAATTCAGTTATAGTCATATTGGGAATTATTTTCAAAGCCCATATTTTGAGCGTCCTTTTCCAGCTGATGGAATGTTTTATTGCGTTGAGGAAAATATGATCGGTTGGCTTACGGTAACGATTATTTCGAGTTCCAATCAGTCCTATCAATTCTATTTCGAAAAATTCGATCATTTTATCTGTCTTCCTCATTTGCAAAAGTCATTTGAAGTGTTCGCGTTCTTTGCTTTTTTTCTCTTTATAAATGTTTTTTGTTGTTTAGAGTTTTGCATATTTAAGGAGTATTTTTAAGTGATTTCTTGCGGCAATATGAAATATATGTGATTATGCAAATTTCGAGTGGTGTCCACTTCATTTTTTGCTTTTCTTTTTTTTGGAGTCTCTTTTTTAAATTATCTTTTATTGCTGCATTTATGGCAATTGTTAATTGCTAGTAATCACTGTTTTTATTGGTATTTTCTACAAGGCTCTAGAGTTTTCCACATTAAGGTAAGAAGCATCTGTTAGGTGATATCGTTAGGAATTAGATATGATGAAGGCAAAGAGATATCGCTGGTGGAAAGGGTTTCTGTGATAGCGAATGCTGTGAATAGCTTATTTAGTTGCGTATTCGTCTATAATGCAGCATATGATAGAAGGATGTCGATGCACTTTGCTATCCCTCTCTGTGTTAAATGAATTTTTGCTCGCTTGTAAACCTTTTTTTTTTTAATGTGTGTTGCACTCGTTCTTTTCTTTTCTCTGTTTCTTTATATTATCATCGACATCCTTTCAGTTAGTTTCGTTGTTCAGCTCATCTTGTTCGGAAGAAAAATAAGTAGAACATGAATGTTTGTCTGCAAATATCTGCAGACTTTCCTTTTTTCTCTCTCCGTTTGTTCTTTTCATTTGATATTTTTCCTCCTCTCTTCCTCTTAATTTCCTTCTTCTATATCGTTGATTTTAGTGTGTGTGTAATGATCGCTGAATGAGTGGGAGATGATAATGATTTGAATGCACAGCTGTTATCGCACTTTTTTGCGATAAATTTTCAGTGAGATTTGTAGTCTCTCGGTTTGATTGCTTCAATTTGCTCTACCATTAAATGAGCGATGAGTATATATATATATATATATATATATATATATATATATATATATATATATATATATATATATATATATATATATATATATATATAGCGCAGTGAAATTTGTGAACAGTTAATGGTGCGTATGGGATGGACTCGGATGGTTATTTTTCATGAGCAACCCAGATTGGGGCTTCACGAGAAAGAAAAATTGAGTGAGTTTCTGTGTTTCCTTCGAGGCTTCTATGTTATCACTTTTGTGGTCGTTATAATATTATTATAATAATAAATCAGTGATTAATTGCAAGTGATAAGCGATCACTTTTATTTGTAACCTACAATTATATCATTTATTTGTAGAGGGTTAATTCCATCAAATAAGAGGCTTTTGTGTGGACGGAGGGGGGGGGGGGGGGAAACGAAAGGGATAGCATAATAGTTGAAAGTTGGATAGCAATTCATTTTTCAAAATATAGCCGCTAGCAGTGCAGTGTTCATATTATTGATGGATTAAAACGATTATTAAGGCGTCATCGATTGCTGCTCGGCGTTGGCTTATTTAATTCCGTTGATAGGTGAGTTGATGGATATTTAGCCTTATAGCCTTCTAAAGGTTCGTAGACCACCCGTTGATATATTATTCTTGTCATAGAAACATCTGACTGAATGTGACTAGCTTACTGCATAGATAGATTTACTAGGTATAGAATCCGATTGCATTCTGAGTCTTTGAATCTCGATAATTATCGACTGCGAGAAGCGTTTTCTTCATCTTTAATCCACAAAAATAGTTCAAGTTCAGAGGGGAAGGGGAGAGAAGAAATCGAATACAAGGGAAAACGAGGTTTTTTTAGGCAAAAAAAATTGATGTCTTCAGAATGGGAAATTCTGGCTAGCTAACGTACCTATATCCTTGAAATTTTCACGGTTGAGAGAAGGAAATGGTGGACGTTATAGTTGTTGAATGTAGTATTTCGAAATACTACTGCACTTGTTTTACCTGCTAGGTCCTCTCTCTATTCAGTAACCATGTAATAGTATTTAGTAGTGAAGTATTGTCGGTACAAACACCACCTGATTTCCGGCCAACTCCTCCCCCTTGCACCCTCCCCCGCTCACTCCCCCACCTCAACCCTACCCTCTATCTTCACCACTACCCTCACTTTCAGATATGGAGTTCTTATTTATTGGCAAATGCTGTTTTCAAATGGCATGCGCACTTTATATTCGAAGTAACATCTCAACGACTCTTATGCGTCTTATTTCTGGACGTTCAGTCGTTACCAATTAGTGATTTAATTTTTATTCAATTCCATAGTTGTTTTGAATATAATGAGGAAGAAAACTATGCAAATCGGTAGTGCTTATTGACTATACGAGTTGAAATTTTCGTCTAATAACGGGGGGGGGGGGGGGGGATGCACTAATAGCGAACTTTTGAAACTGTTTAATTCATTCGCCGGCGATTTTTTTTTTCTCTCATCTATGAATAATTTGTAGCGAACAAAATGTCCGCAGATGCAAATTTAATTGCTTTCTTTGCTTGTCTCGTTTTTTTATTGAATTGTTCCCTTCATCTAAGCGGATGTCGAAGCAACTTGAAGGGTTTATTCCTCACAATGAAACCTATCAAAAGTGATCGTTTGGTTATATGTAGGTGCTGAAGTATCTTTGAAAGTAGCAATTGTTTTTTGTAAGTAAAAGATCAAACCTTTAAGTGTTCATAGATTACTGCTGAGAAATACTGATTTTTGAGTTGGTTGAAATCGCCTGATACTTGATACTCTCTCTGCCCCCTCCCCCTTTTTTTATTGGGAAGGAATTCGCTCAAGGGGATGGGGATGGGGAAAGGATGGGGGGGGGGGGGGGGAGTAGTTAGAGAAAACGTTCGATTTTCTTATAAAATGGATGTGAAAATACGTTTCAAATGCTAATGATTTATGTTGCGTTCATCGAGAATGCTTTCAAGTAATATATACGTTCATTTTTTCTTTTCTTTTCCCTTTTAGTTTGGAAGATCTAATCAGCAACTATTTGATTTTATGAACAATTGTATCAAACAAGTGGCGGAATGATTGGACAGTGGTCACTTTTATATTGGTGGGCAGTGGTCAGTTTTATATGATTGAACATTGGCCAGTTTTATGTTTAAATTGAAATCGATTCTATATATAAATTGCTTGTTTTATTCTGGATTTTCTCTTTATTTTTCATGCACAATTTTCAAAGAGAATGATTGATATGCCGAGTGGATATTCTCTGTAATATTGCGGATTTATTTTGAGGTTTTTTTTTCTTAGAAATTATAAATTTCATCGTTATTGATTGCAATGCTCGATTTAAAAAAAAAAGAAAATAGTGAGGGGATTTATGATGCCATTAAATATTTCTATGGACTATTGCACTTGGATTTCATAATTGAAAAAAGTGGAATCATTGCTATAAGAGGTAATCATGACTTCGACAGGTAAAGGGCAGGTGAGGAATTGAAAATTACTGCAAATTTCAGGAGAGAGGTATCGTAGGGGGGGGGGGGCGGAAGTAGTAGATAGGAATATTTCACTTTCGAAGATACTAGGAAATCATTTCTTGCCTCATTTCTTAGTGAAAAGAAATTCTAAGGGGGCATTTCTTAGAACTTCAAAACAAATTTTTATGTTGGGGGGTGTTAAGGAACGCGTTGATCGATGATCACGTAATTGCTCTTCGTTTTCAACGTTATGTGGTCGTTTGAATGTAAGGAAATGACGTCTTTTTTTATGGGATGTGCATTTAGTGGTTAATTTGTGTGCTTCACTGACGATGTCCTTCCACTCTTTTTCGTCGATAACACAAGTACTTCGTCATCCTGCGAGAATGGATTGTGTGCCTCTCTATTTGAAATGATGGTCTTTGTTTGTCTTTTTGCAATCTTTCTATTGATATAGTTATTCGTTATTGATAGCGAAATAAATAGCTTTGGCATTTCTATTTTTTGAGGTGGGAAGGGGGGGGGGGGAATGGAAATGGTTCCATATCATTGTAATAATTAAAATAGATGATAATAAAATAAGGATATTTTAGGTGTTTTATTCAAAAATGTCCCCAAAGTAACCCAATATTTTGAAACGTCTTGAACAATGAGGTTTCAAAGACAGGCGCTCTAGCTTTTTTTCTCGCATAGTTTGGATAGCAAGTGATTGTCTTTTTTCGTAGAAAATTATATTATGAGCAATGCAGAGTTAGGATTGAGGACTCAGATATCCCAAAATTTTATTATTGGGGAAGCGCATCGGCTAGGAAATTTGCTTAACTATGAGGCGGCATCGAGAAGCTTCGATGTTTTTGTTGACGTGAAAATTAACGAACGTTTTAGTGATGCTTTCTATAATATTGTTGATTCAGCAGAATAAGGGGATAAATAATAATTATGGAATTGAGTTTTGGATTGTTGGCTGATCGATTTATCTTAGTTCCCACCCCCCTCCCCCCCTCCCCTTTCATATCCATATCTTTCTCTTCTCTTCCCTTCTTTTTCCACTCCATCTTCGTTAAGGAAACCTCCGTTTGCATCACTAGAAAGAGGTTGAAGTTAGTGGGTATATTGGTGGTCAATGACGAATTGACCATCGTTTAGATCTATACGACTGATAGAGTATCAAACAGGTCAAATAAACACCTGCTGAAGAGTAATGAATGTGTTGCAATTTAAAACGAGTATGAACTCAAACATGGATGGTTTCTTGCAAACATCCATCTTATTTGCTGTCAATGTCATACTTATAAGACTTACCTCTCACCTTGAAAGTACTGAACTACGAATAAGGTATAGATGCCCCATCTGAATCGATCAAATGCAATAGCTGTGCAATTGTTGGTGGGTGTGCAGCCCAAATTGTAGAATTCGAGATAGGCGGCAGCTCATTGCGCGGCTCAAATGAATCTTGTGTTGCATCCGGTTCCCGTTGCTGGCCGTTATTATATATTCAATTCGATTTTTTATTGATTTATTGATTAAATTGCTGTTTCGAAATTTATTGATTAGATATTTTCATTTATATTATATGTTTATGTAATATGTGGAGCTATATTAATTAACCTGGAATAATTTTCCTTTTTTTTTCTGTTTCGTCTCTAATTTCTTCGGTAGATTTAGCGTTGAAAGATTTTATGAAATTCATAAAAGTTAGTATTTTTCGGAGATCGATAATGAGGGATGGGTGGAGGATTGGCTAATTTTTGAATATTCTGAAGAAACAGTAGGTGTATGAGAGTCTCATAGAGGAAAACTATTTGTAAAGCGATCATTTTATTTATATTTAATGCTTGCTTAGCCGTTCGTTATTTTCGATAATAATACGTTTTGGAGTTTATATTAATAGTTTTTTATTATCTGTGGTACTTAAGCCTCTCTAACCCCTCTCAAAGATTATTTAATTTTACGACGTGAAAACCATTTAAAAGTGCTAATCTTTACGTTATATATTTTGCAATATGTATGATTGAGATGCTTTAAAATTTGCAGGGTTTTTTTTTGCAAATTCTGCAATTTTTGCGAATTTGCAAAATTTTTATTGCAATGCAAAAATTTTATAATTTTCCGCATTGACATATGCGCCATCGGAAGGTAACGTTCACAATTTTTTTGTTTTTTTTTTTCGAATGCAATTTGATAGGAAAGGAAAGGGGGAAAGGGAGGAGAAATGTTGATTAAAAATTTCTTTTTAGTTGGTGTGCGAGATATTTTTTCAATTCGATTACAGGCAATATTTCTACTGTGTCTGTTGGAAATGCAATTGTTTTTTATGTTCTCTAATTTGTGCAGTGAAAGCTTCGCAAATTGCTTAATAGGGAAATCTACGATAGTGGTGAGGACATCGATTCGTTCGTCATTGACTTCAAACAATTTTTTATCCTTTATTTTCTCAGCTTTTATATTCCCCCCCCCCCTCCCCTACTGTTGCAAGTTGTGAAAAGTCGATTTTTAACGAAGTTGAAATTTTCCAAAAGATTTAGCAAAGAAATCTGGAAAAGGAGGGGGGGGGGGGGGGAGAAGAACGATGCCTTAGGAGCGGATGGATGGGAGGTGGATGTGTTGGTGGATAAATTTGCCTCATACTTCCTAATTATATTCTTTAAACAATCATCGAGCCGAATATCTGGTTAAGGATGCTGAATATGCATAATTAGTCTGTTTATTATGGTCGAGGCAATATCATTTTTAAAAAATTCGATAAAATTATTGAATTTTTTTGGATAATTTGAGAAATTATTGTGGTTATTTCGTTGGAAATTTTTTAAAATATTCGAAAAAAATGATTTGTTTATAAATTGAAAGAAAAAACATTGAAAAATTATTGAATTAGGCACTATGGTGAGGTGATTTTGTGGCGATTGAAAAAAAGTGCATAGATCAGTGTTCTTTGGAGTTGATGTTGTTGTCTTGAGAAGTAGGGCACTCATTGTTGCAATGTGGACACTATTCATAATGAGCCTATTCACTCGGGCTACATTTGCTATTCGCCACGATATTCCTTTTGTTTCGTATTTCTAGCGTTAAGCTTCTCATATAGTTTTCGAATTTTAGCTGAAATAAAAAAGTAAATAAAAGCATGAAACGATTATAGCGAAAAGAATGAAGTGGAAAATGAGTACGGAATCGATTTGTTAGGAAATTTTTTTTTTTTTTTTTGAAATTAAAGAAAATTTTCTTGCAGAATTTGTAATTTTTTTTTTCTCGGGAAAAAGAATTCCTATAGATTATTTCATCGAATAAGTGAGAAGAAATTTTTCCTCATTGAATAATTTCTCTGACATTGATTAGAAAGTTTCATTTTTATTGATGAAATTTGTTTGCATTTTTCTTTCTTTTTTTTTGAAGATACGTTCTTCCTCCTTTGGGATTTAAACTTTTTCACGTTGAATTTCCACTTCGTTTGCTTTGTCGAATATTTAACGCTTACAGATCGTTTAAAAATCATCGTTGCTTAGAAGGGAGAGGAATGGATAGGGAAGGGGAGTTGTTTAGAAAAGAATGGGAATCATCTTGCTCCTTTCGAAATGTTTATTAGAGTGATGAACGGGTTTTGTTTAATTCATTTCCTTTCGATCAGAATTGTTTATTTCCTGGGATCCTTCGGATCAGAATTGTTTATTTCCTGGGATCCTTCTGATTGAAATGTTGATTGAATTTCCGGAGATCTTCGTATTCAGCGATGTTTTTTCAGAGATTAGTTTGGATTAGTATTGCTAATATTTGACGTATATTGCTATTTTGTCATAATTTGCAAGGAATATAAAAATGTCATATGCAATAGTGGGCCACTGGAAAGGGACTCAGTTTGACTGTGGAGGACTCAAAATATCGACAGGCCCCAAACTGAGATGAGATGGTGTGGGGAGGCAGGAGGATAGGGAGGGGGAGAAATTGTTGACATATATGGCTCATAAAATAAAATAATAATGATTTTTTTCAACGGAAGCAATATCTTAGTAGTGCATTGCGTATATTTTTGCTCCTGAAGATGAATGCTGTTGATCCGAAGTGAAAAGGAGGGAAATTTCTTGAAAAACTCGCTCTTAATGGAAATTGGTTCTCATGAAAAAATTCTGAATTACGTGAAAAATGAAAAATTTTTTCCTATTCATGGAAAATGTAAAGATCTTTTTCTTCTGCTTAAGAAAATTAGGTGTATTTTTGATTTTCTACAGCAGCCTCAATAAAAAAAAAATCCTATATGTATGATCGCTTGATGTCTGGAAGAGAAGATTCTCTCATTTTCATATTATGCTAAGTGTGCTTATTGAACGGTTAGTTGACTATCTGGGATTTCCTTTACCCATCAATTTTTTTTTAACTGATTGTTTCAATTTCTCATATTTTTATTTATCTTTTTATTATCAAGAAATGTTTTTTTGTATATTGTTGGAGGGGTTTTTTTTTTGCGCAAAAATTTTTCCTTGGTAAAATTTGGAAAGAAAATCGAATAATTATTGAGCGTTTTTTTTTCGAATGGGTTTTTTTTTTGGATATTTTCCTTAGAATCTTTTTTTTTTTCTTTTTTTGGCTTCTAACTGATGGATTAGCGTTCGGCTAATGATGAATAATTTCCGTCTCTTTTGCATTTGAAATTGATGTAGACGATTTTTTATACGATTGCTAATTTTTTTTTTTTTACAGCTTAGGGATCAATAGGAAAGAATTACAGAGAAGAATTTGCCGATTATTTAGGAACTCTCAGAATTAGTGAAGAAAAATAAGAGAAATGTTGGGGATTTAGTAAGTGAAAATGATCCTCGTAAATAGGGGAAATTCTTTGCTTGGGGGAAATTTTTCGTGAAAATGGGGAAGAAATTTCGGGCATTGATGTTGGTCGAGGAATGCAGAGGTGAATAAGATGTGGAACATGAAACAATTGGAATGATATGTCGGCTTAGTGTTTCTTTTTTGTATTGCATATGTTTGCCATATCCAGCATTCAGTAGGTATTAATGTGCGCATTTCATTGAGATTGATTTAATTTATGCGTTTTAATTTCAATTAATTCTTGATTTTTGAGTATTTAATTCAAGTTCGATTCATTACTAATATTGGGTATTTTGTAAAGTTTATTTTAAAAAAAATCATCACGAGATTTGGCATATGTTTGCATTTGCATATTGCGATGAGGTGTTTTCATCTCGCAACCGAATAGTCAACAAATTTCTCATTATAATCTTTGGCCGATGTTATTGGCGTTTAATAAAATTTTGCTCGCAATTTCTAGAGATTATCGCATAATTATGATAATGCAGTTTGTGTTTTTCTTTTCTTTTTTTATTATTTATTTTATTTTGTATTGCACTTTTTCGTTATACTATAGTATTTTGTTTTAACGCAGTAATATAACACAATAACAACAATTATAACACAATAAGAACAATTATAACACAATAATTTTTTTTTTTCTTTTATAACACAATAATATGGTTTTATTCTTTTTCCTTTATGTTTGTTTATTCGTTCAGAAAAAGATTATTTCTCTTTTCAACTATATTCAATAATAAGATATATTACTGTAAATTTTAGTGCCTTTTTAATAATTTTTTATCGCGTTAATAATTTTTCGCCCTATTCATGTCGTTTGTATTAAATTTCTATACGGCTCTATGATTGACAATTACGCACGAATCCGTTTGACGTCAGAATGCGCTAGTGGGCAAACGGTTGTCCACCTCTAGTTGAAGAGATCTCTAGTAATCTGTTGCTACAAAATTTCAAAAATTTTCAGCCATCTTCTCTATAAATTGGAAAATCCTAGGAGTTTCATTTTATGTTCGTTTTCTGCGCGAAATTCTAGGGAAGTTCCAGGTGATTCTAGGTGAGCTCTATTCGAAATTTTAGGTGATTCTAGGTGAGCTCTATTCGAAATTTTAGGTGATTCTAGGTGAGCTCTATTCGAAATTTTAGGTGATTCTAAGTGAAAATGGAAGAAATTTTAAAATGGAGTCCCTCAAAATCGTTTATTTTAATATATGTGTATCAGATTTATTGCGATAAATTTCTTTCAGTTGGTAATAAATAATTTTTTGTTGTGTTATTCTTTTATTTAATTCTTGTCGATCTTTGCTTTTTTTTCTTCAAATTTAAAATTGAATTCTTTTATTTTGATCTATTTGGGAATATTTTCCTATGTTTCTTCCCGATTTTCTTTATTCTATTCGGCAATAATCGATTTTCATTTTGGATTTTCCACATTTTTTGATCAATAATAAAGACCTCACTTATCATTGGAAAGATACCTATAATATGTTACTTAAAAAATTTACTTAAAAATTACTTACTTAAAAATTTTTTTTTACTTAAAGATTACTTACTTAAAAAATTAGCACATTTTTTTTTATTTCCAATTTTTCGAAAAAGAAAAAATTTTTTTCATTTCTACTATTAATAAAAAGAAACAGATTTTTATATAATATATGCAACGAATGTAATATGTAATATTATGCAAAAAGAAAATTAATTTATGCGCAAATTATTTTTTTAATTTATGCAATATGCAAATTCATTTATGCATAGAAATATGCATGGATTTATTTCGTCGATATTGAGAGGAAATAGCGAGCAACGTTACGATTGTTAGCAAAGTAAAATGAGAGACGATTACATTTTTCGATGGATTTTTTTTTTCTTTGAATCGCGTGACGAGGAGTGTTGAACGCGATGGATTTTATTAATGAAGATTTTCATTTCATTTACGACTCCACTCAAATATTGTTGCAATTCAACAGATTGTCTTGTTTTCGACTCCACTCTTATTGCTCATCCGTATTTCATTTCTTATTTTTCATTTCATTCCATCTCATCCATTCGTTATTGTCTTTTCTTTTTTTTTTTTTTAAAACTATTGTAGAGCTAAGATTAGAAAAATTTCTGATGCTAGCGATAAGTAGAATGTTGATTTTTTTTTTGATTTATTTATTATTTTTTGGGAATTTTCGTGGTTTATTATTTATTTTTTGCTGTAATTTATGATGCATTTATTAGTGATTTGTCAAAAAGAAGACGCATTTAACGAAGTGAAGCTGAAATTCGAGCGATAGAATAGCAAGGAGTAATTTATTTTCGTGATTCATAAATGAAGATTTTGGAGCAAATTTCATTTTTAATGAATTTTTATTGGTTTTTTTTTGGGGGGGGGGGGAATTTTATTTGAAACATATTTTTATTATGTTTGGATTTTTTTTTTGAAAAGTTTGTGAAGTTTTCAATTTTTTTTGTATGCTTATTTGCCGTCTTATTGCGATTTAGTTCCTGAAAATCTCATAAATTGAAGTTGCCTCCAATGAAGGGAGGGAGGGAGGGAGGGAGGGGACGAGGACTTTCGTCATGTGTGAGTAACTCGATTATCGGAATGTTCATTGAATTATGCTCAGAATTGATCGATTTTTTTTTATTGCTAGGTAGATCAGCGATATATAGCGATATATTCTAGGTAGACTATAAGTGGCGTTTAATTGGGACAGGTGAGCATAATTTGTCTCGTTATGTAATTTATAGACATTACCGACTTATTAGTGTTGTCATATAATCGATTCAATCGGATAATTGAGGCATAAATTAACTGAAAAGGTGCAATTTTTTAATTAACCTATATGTTGATTAATTAACACCTAGGTGATGCTGAATTGTTGTTATTGATGATAATGTTGCGCACTAATGCACCTTTCAGTTAGATGTTCGTGTTGTTCAGTAGAGCATATCATCATTACTTCATTTTTGTTTTGGCGCATTTGTCCGATCGCAGCGTATTTGATCACCATAATTTTTATATTATATCAAACGTTGTAATGATTCTGTCTCCTATTAATCAAATTTAACGCTGAATTAGTTTAGATAGAAATGTTGATGTCGCAGTTTATTCGTAGAAGTTTTTTTTTTCATCTACATCCAGTGAAGAGTCAATAGGGGTTTGGTCGGTTGCAATATGTAAATTAATTTCAGGTTATTGTTGGAGTATGGCGCATCTCCTGATGGGATCCCGATCGATATGAAGACCCCGCCCGCATTACAGTCGCTCATTGAACGTTTCCGAATTGAATTCCAATTGAAGAAGTTGATTCCGGATACTCGGGTCTATGTGACAAGGTTGATTAATCGTCTTTCTCCTTCAAATATCCCCATCATTAACTAATAAAATATTGAGAATTTGATTGACGAAGATCTATTACGTATGCTGATATGACAAGTAGTTTAAAAAGAGAAGATACCGGGCAGGTAATCTATCAGTTCGTAACCATGAAGATATCTACATCTGAGATAATTTCAGCTTGCTAAGTGAGAAAATGCATTGATACGAGCAGTCTAGAAAATTATTTCTAAAGCGTTGAAAATGCGTTTTTGTTGGGTTATTGCGTTTATCTCTATGAAAATGAAAGAGACTCGACTATTATAATGCGGTTGATTAATTTCTTTATCTTTTCGCAATTATCATATTTTTGGGATATGATAGAACGTTGCTATATAATCATGAAATGATAGAACTACTTGATGTCTTGACTCTTTGATTAGGGGATTGTTAATTAAAAATAGCGTAATTGTGTGTGAATGGGATAGATCTACTGCAGTATCTTATCTTCTTATATAGTTTGTTATATTCAACGATGTAGGATTGTTATATTTATTGATAGAGCGGAGTACAAAGTGGCGATTTCACTACCCAAATTTTATGATTGCAGTGATTTTTAGGGCACTGTCCCGATGTCGACCTCGGTGATTTACTGTCGAACCCCCTCCCTCTCCCTCCCAAAAACGACCGATATGATGCGAGATTAAGATTCATCCCAAACTGGTAGATTACTCAATGAGAGTTTTGCTTCATCCCTTTTTCGGAGGGGGGGGGGGGGGGAGAGGGGGTTGCATTTCCAAAAATTGCTCGCTGCCTCAGCGATAGTGGACGAAATTTTGATTACGACAGGTAATGAGGTGAGGGAGGGCAGGTAGGTTGCATACGTAAAAGATTAGTTTATTAATGCAGTTATTCGTTTTAATGAGTTGATTATTGCTTGAGTGGTGCAAACAGCAGTAAGACAGATAATCCACAATGATTGCGGCCACACAGTCAGCTAGGATCCGGAATGTGGCATCCTCCACTTCCTTATCCCTTCAGTACAAATTGGAAGGAAACTGTTGAAGCTGTGGTGATTTTTCGCGGAAATCTAAGTTTTTTTTAATGCATAAAATTTGTAATTATTAGTCAGTTCTTACTTTTAACACACCTTTGATTATAGCTGCCTTTGTTTGTGGCTTTTTGTTTTCTTCTCGGAAATTCGAATCTTTCATGCTGGTATATCCGGAATCCTCCCTTTGTTTCATCGAAATCAGTAGGCGTGATTCCCTTCAGTGTCACTTGGAAATCCTGATTCTGCTAATGAATTGCACTATGTAGGGATTTGACAATGGGCAGAGAACGACATCCGATCACAGTGGAGAATGACGTTGGAGATGGCGCAGTACTGGACGAAGAGTTCGAGTATGCGAGCACCGTTCTTGACTTGGATGTTTTTCGTTGCAAGATCGACTTCTCGTTGGTTCGTTCAGTTAACTGCATTATGGCGATTTGATCCATTTCTCTTCATGTTTTATTTCCAGCCATCTTGAGTGAACTCAAATCGATATTTATTTCCAACCGTGTTGGATGTTTCAACTTTGTGGTCTATGGTTTGTAATTGTGCTTTAAATTTTAATCCGTATTCATGGTCTATAATCTGGCATGTCGGGGTCTATAATCTGTTTGTTAAGGTAATTAAACTCGGAATAAATGAGGTAGAGCTATGAAGTTTGGGCGAGATGTTCTACGTTTTAGGATGGCTATTTCCGTATGAACTTTGAACT